>OW052220.1:192984636-193249968 GCA_932526605.1 Nephrotoma flavescens
ATTATTCAAAATTAAATAACCTTTCATAATTGGTACAATATACCATGATTTGAAACAAAAAAATTTTCGGTTTCAAACAAAAGTCCGGGTAAAAATACAGCCGATTTCAATCGACGATTACACGAAAACGGGTCATTGTTTCGACCCAATTTAAACGGATTATATTATTCAAAATTAAATAACCTTTCATAATTGGTACAATATACTATGATTTGAAACAAAAAAATTTTGGGTTTCAAACAAAAGTGCATTTGTCCGGGTAAAAATACATCCGATTTCAATCGACGATTACACGAAAACGGGTCATTGTTTCGACCCAATTTAAACGGATTATTATTCAAAATTAAATAACTTTTCACAATTGGTACAATATACCATGATTTGAAACAAAAAAATTTTCGGTTTCAAACAAAAGTGCATTTGCCCGGGTAAAAATACAGCCGATTTAAATCGACGATTACACGAAAACGGGTCGTTGTTTCGAAATAATTTAAACGGATTATTATTCAAAATTAAATAACCTTTCATAATTGGTACAATATACTATGGTTTGAAACAAAAAAATTTTCGGTTTCAAACAAAAGTGCATTTCTCCGGGTAAAAATACAGCCGATTTCAATCGACGATTACACGAAAACGGGTCGTTGTTTCGACCTAATTTAAACGGATTATTATTCAAAATTAAATAACCTTTCACAATTGGTACAATATACTATGATTTGAAACAAAAAAATTTTCGGTTTCAAACAAAAGTGCATTTGTCCGGGTAAAAATATAGCCGATTTCAATCGACGATTACACGAAAACGGGTCGTTGTTTCGAAATAATTTAAACGGATTATTATTCAAAATAAAATAACCTTTCATAATTGGTACAATATACTACCATGATTTGAAACAAAAAAATTTTCGGTTTCAAACAAAAGTTCATTTGTCCGGGTAAAAATACAGCCGATTTAAATCGACGATTACACGAAAACGGGTCGTTGTTTCGACCTAATTTAAACGGATTATTATTCAAAATTAAATAACCTTTCATAATTGGTACAATATACTATGATTTGAAACAAAAAAATTTTCGGTTTCAGACAAAAGTGCATTTGTCCGGGTAAAAATACAGCCGATTTCAATCGACGATTACACGAAAACGGGTCATTGTTTCGAAATAATTTAAACGGATTATTATTCAAAATTAAATAACCTTTCATAATTGGTACAATATACTATGATTTGAAACAAAAAAATTTTCGGTTTCAAACAAAAGTGCATTTGTCCGGGTAAAAATACAGCCGATTTCAATCGACGATTACACGAAAACGGGTCTTTGTTTCGAAATAATTTAAACGGATTATTATTCAAAATTAAATAACCTTTCATAATTGGTACAATATACTACCATGATTTGAAACAAAAAAATTTTCGGTTTCAAACAAAAGTCCGGGTAAAAATACAGCCGATTTCAATCGACGATTACACGAAAACGGGTCGTTGTTTCGACCTAATTTAAACGGATTATTATTCAAAATTAAATAACCTTTCATAATTGGTACAATATACTATGGTTTGAAACAAAAAAATTTTCGGTTTCAAACAAAAGTGCATTTGTCCGGGTAAAAATACAGCCGATTTCAATCGACGATTACACGAAAACGGGTCGTTGTTTCGACCTAATTTAAACGGATTATTATTCAAAATTAAATAACCTTTCATAATTGGTACAATATACTATGATTTGAAACAAAAAAATTTTCGGTTTCAAACAAAAGTGCATTTGTCCGGGTAAAAATACAGCCGATTTCAATCGACGATTACACGAAAACGGGTCGTTGTTTCGACCTAATTTAAACGGATTATTATTCAAAATTAAATAACCTTTCATAATTGGTACAATATACTGTGGTTTGGAACAAAAAAATTTTCGGTTTCAAACAAAAGTGCATTTGTCCGGGTAAAAATACAGCCGATTTCAATCGACGATTACACGAAAACGGGTCATTGTTTCGACCTAATTTAAACGGATTATTATTCAAAATTAAATAACCTTTCATAATTGGTACAATATACTATGATTTGAAACAAAAAAATTTTCGGTTTCAAACAAAAGTGCATTTGTCCGGGTAAAAATACAGCCGATTTCAATCGACGATTACACGAAAACGGGTCGTTGTTTCGACCTAATTTAAACGGATTATTATTCAAAATTAAATAACCTTTCATAATTGGTACAATATACTATGATTTTAAACAAAAAAATTTTCGGTTTCAAACAAAAGTGCATTTGTCCGGGTAAAAATACAGCCGATTTCAATCGACGATTACACGAAAACGGGTCGTTGTTTCGACCTAATTTAAACGGATTATGATTCAAAATTAAATAACCTTTCATAATTGGTACAATATACTATGGTTTGAAACAAAAAAAAATTCGGTTTCAAACAAAAGTGGATTATTAAACGGATTATTATTCAAAATTAAATAACCTTTCATAATTGGTACAATATACTATGATTTGAAACAAAAAAATTTTCGGTTTCAAACAAAGGTGCATTTGTCCGGGTAAAAATACAGCCGATTTCAATCGACGATTACACGAAAACGGGTCATTGTTTCGAAATAATTTAAACGGATTATTATTCAAAATTAAATAACCTTTCATAATTGGTACAATATACTATGATTTTAAACAAAAAAATTTTCGGTTTCAAACAAAAGTCCGGGTAAAAATACAGCCGATTTCAATCGACGATTACACGAAAACGGGTCGTTGTTTCGACCTAATTTAAACGGATTATTATTCAAAATTAAATAACCTTTCATAATTGGTACAATATACTATGGTTTGAAACAAAAAAAATTTTCGGTTTCAAACAAAAGTGCATTTGTCCGGGTAAAAATACAGCCGATTTCAATCGACGATTACACGAAAACGGGTCATTGTTTCGACCTAATTTAAACGGATTATTATTCAAAATTAAATAACCTTTCATAATTGGTACAATATACTATGATTTGAAACAAAAAAATTTTCGGTTTCAAACAAAAGTGCATTTGTCCGGGTAAAAATACAGCCGATTTCAATCGACGATTACACGAAAACGGGTCGTTGTTTCGACCTAATTTAAACGGATTATTATTCAAAATTAAATAACCTTTCATAATTAGTACAATATACTATGGTTTGAAACAAAAAAATTTTCGGTTTCAAACAAAAGTGCATTTGTCCGGGTAAAAATACAGCCGATTTCAATCGACGATTACACGAAAACGGGTCATTGTTTCGAAATAATTTAAACGGATTATTATTCAAAATTAAATAACCTTTCATAATTGGTACAATATACTATGATTTGAAGCAAAAAAAATTTCGGTTTCAAACAAAAGTGCATTTGTCCGGGTAAAAATACAGCCGATTTCAATCGACGATTACACGAAAACGGGTCGTTGTTTCGACCTAATTTAAACGGATTATTATTCAAAATTAAATAACCTTTCATAATTGGTACAATATACTATGGTTTGAAACAAAAAAATTTTCGGTTTCAAACAAAAGTGCATTTGTCCGGGTAAAAATACAGCCGATTTCAATCGACGATTACACAAAAACGGGTCATTGTTTCGAAATAATTTAAACGGATTATTATTCAAAATTAAATAACCTTTCATAATTGGTACAATATACCATGATTTTAAACAAAAAAATTTTCGGTTTCAAACAAAAGTGCATTTGTCCGGGTAAAAATACAGCCGATTTCAATCGACGATTACACGAAAACGGGTCGTTGTTTCGACCTAATTTAAACAGATTATATTATTCAAAATTAAATAACCTTTCATAATTGGTACAATATACCATGATTTGAAACAAAAAAATTTTCGGTTTCAAACAAAAGTTCATTTGTCCGGGTAAAAATACATCCGATTTCAATCGACGATTACACGAAAACGGGTCATTGTTTCGACCCAACTTAAACGGATTATTATTCAAAATTAAATAACCTTTCACAATTGGTACAATATACCATGATTTGAAACAAAAAAATTTTCGGTTTCAAACAAAAGTTCATTTGTCCGGGTAAAAATACATCCGATTTCAATCGACGATTACACGAAAACGGGTCATTGTTTCGACCTAATTTAAACGGATTATTATTCAAAATTAAATAACCTTTCACAATTGGTACAATATACCATGATTTGAAACAAAAAAATTTTCGGTTTCAAACAAAAGTTCATTTGTCCGGGTAAAAATACATCCGATTCCAATCGACGATTACACGAAAACGGGTCGTTGTTTCGACCTAATTTAAACGGATCATTATTCAAAATTAAATAACCTTTCATAATTGGTACAATATACTATGATTTGAAACAAAAAAATTTTCGGTTTCAAACAAAAGTGCATTTGTCCGGGTAAAAATACAGCCGATTTCAATCGACGATTACACGAAAACGGGTCATTGTTTCGACCTAATTTAAACGGATTATTATTCAAAATTAAATAACCTTTCATAATTGGTACAATATACTATGATTTGAAACAAAAAAATTTTCGGTTTCAAACAAAAGTGCATTTGTCCGGGTAAAAATACAGCCGATTTAAATCGACGATTACACGAAAACGGGTCATTGTTTCGAAATAATTTAAACGGATTATTATTCAAAATTAAATAACCTTTCATAATTGGTACAATATACCATGATTTGAAACAAAAAAATTTTCGGTTTCAAACAAAAGTTCATTTGCCCGGGTAAAAATACATCCGATTTCAATCGACGATTACACGAAAACGGGTCATTGTTTCGACCCAATTTAAACGGATTATTATTCAAAATTAAATAACCTTTCATAATTGGTACAATATACTATGATTTGAAACAAAAAAATTTTCGGTTTCAAACAAAAGTGCATTTGTCCGGGTAAAAATACAGCCGATTTCAATCGACGATTACACGAAAACGGGTCGTTGTTTCGGCCCAATTTAAACGGATTATTATTTAAAATTAAATATCCTTTCATAATTGGTACAAGATTAAATGATTTGAAACAAAAAAATTTTCGGTTTCAAACAAAAGTGCATTTGTCCGGGTAAAAATACAGCCGATTTAAATCGACGATTACACGAAAACGGGTCATTGTTTCGACCTAATTTAAACGGATTATTATTCAAAATTAAATAACCTTTCATAATTGGTACAATATACTATGATTTGAAACAAAAAAACTTTCGGTTTCAAACAAAAGTGCATTTGTCCGGGTAAAAATACATCCGATTTCAATCGACGATTACACGAAAACGGGTCATTGTTTCGACCCAATTTAAACGGATTATTATTCAAAATTAAATAACCTTTCACAATTGGTACAATATACCATGATTTGAAACAAAAAAATTTTCGGTTTCAAACAAAAGTGCATTTGTCCGGGTAAAAATACATCCGATTTCAATCGACGATTACACGAAAACGGGTCATTGTTTCGACCCAATTTAAACGGATTATTATTCAAAATTAAATAACCTTTCACAATTGGTACAATATACCATGATTTGAAACAAAAAAAATTTCGGTTTCAAACAAAAGTTCATTTGTCCGGGTAAAAATACATCCGATTTCAATCGACGATTACACGAAAACGGGTCATTGTTTCGACCCAATTTAAACGGATTATTATTCAAAATTAAATAACCTTTCACAATTGGTACAATATACCATGATTTGAAACAAAAAAATTTTCGGTTTCAAACAAAAGTTCATTTGTCCGGGTAAAAATATATCCGATTTCAATCGACGATTACACGAAAACGGGTCATTGTTTCGACCTAATTTAAACGGATTATTATTCAAAATTAAATAACCTTTCATAATTGGTTCAATATACTATGATTTGAAACAAAAAAATTTTCGGTTTCAAACAAAAGTGCATTTGTCCGGGTAAAAATACAGCCGATTTCAATCGACGATTACACGAAAACGGGTCGTTGTTTCGACCTAATTTAAACGGATTATTATTCAAAATTAAATAACCTTTCATAATTGGTACAATATACTATGATTTGAAACAAAAAAATTTTCGGTTTCAAACAAAAGTGCATTTGTCCGGGTAAAAATACAGCCGATTTAAATCGACGATTACACGAAAACGGGTCATTGTTTCGAAATAATTTAAACGGATTATTATTCAAAATTAAATAACCTTTCATAATTGGTACAATATACCATGATTTGAAACAAAAAAATTTTCGGTTTCAAACAAAAGTTCATTTGTCCGGGTAAAAATACATCCGATTTCAATCGACGATTACACGAAAACGGGTCGTTGTTTCGACCCAATTTAAACGGATTATTATTCAAAATTAAATAACCTTTCACAATTGGTACAATATACCATGATTTGAAACAAAAAAATTTTCGGTTTCAAACAAAAGTGCATTTGTCCGGGTAAAAATACAGCCGATTTCAATCGACGATTACACGAAAACGGGTCATTGTTTCGACCCAATTTAAACGGATTATTATTCAAAATTAAATAACCTTTCACAATTGTTACAATATACCATGATTTGAAACAAAAAAATTTTCGGTTTCAAACAAAAGTGCATTTGTCCGGGTAAAAATACACCCGATTTCAATCGACGATTACACGAAAACGGGTCGTTGTTTCGACCTAATTTAAACGGATTATTATTCAAAATTAAATAACCTTTCATAATTGGTACAATATACTATGATTTGAAACAAAAAAATTTTCGGTTTCAAACAAAAGTGCATTTGTCCGGGTAAAAATACAGCCGATTTAAATCGACGATTACACGAAAACGGGTCATTGTTTCGAAATAATTTAAACGGATTATTATTCAAAATTAAATAACCTTTCATAATTGGTACAATATACCATGATTTGAAACAAAAAAATTTTCGGTTTCAAACAAAAGTTCATTTGTCCGGGTAAAAATACATCCGATTTCAATCGACGATTACACGAAAACGGGTCGTTGTTTCGACCCAATTTAAACGGATTATTATTCAAAATTAAATAACCTTTCATAATTGGTACAATATACTATGATTTGAAACAAAAAAATTTTCGGTTTCAAACAAAAGCGCATTTGTCCGGGTAAAAATACATCCGATTTCAATCGACGATTACACGAAAACGGGTCATTGTTTCGACCCAATTTAAACGGATTATTATTCAAAATTAAATAACGTTTCATAATTGGTACAATATACTATGATTTGAAACAAAAAAACTTTCGGTTTCAAACAAAAGTGCATTTGTCCGGGTAAAAATACAGCCGATTTCAATCGACGATTACACGAAAACGGGTCGTTGTTTCGACCTAATTTAAACGGATTATTATTCAAAATTAAATAACCTTTCATAATTGGTACAATATACTATGATTTGAAACAAAAAAATTTTCGGTTTCAAACAAAAGTGCATTTGTCCGGGTAAAAATACATCCGATTTCAATCGACGATTACACGAAAACGGGTCATTGTTTCGACCCAATTTAAACGGATTATTATTCAAAATTAAATAACCTTTCACAATTGGTACAATATACCATGATTTGAAACAAAAAAATTTTCGGTTTCAAACAAAAGTGCATTTGTCCGGGTAAAAATACACCCGATTTCAATCGACGATTACACGAAAACGGGTCGTTGTTTCGACCTAATTTAAACGGATTATTATTCAAAATTAAATAACCTTTCATAATTGGTACAATATACTATGATTTGAAACAAAAAAATTTTCGGTTTCAAACAAAAGTGCATTTGTCCGGGTAAAAATACAGCCGATTTAAATCGACGATTACACGAAAACGGGTCATTGTTTCGAAATAATTTAAACGGATTATTATTCAAAATTAAATAACCTTTCATAATTGGTACAATATACCATGATTTGAAACAAAAAAATTTTCGGTTTCAAACAAAAGTTCATTTGTCCGGGTAAAAATACATCCGATTTCAATCGACGATTACACGAAAACGGGTCGTTGTTTCGACCCAATTTAAACGGATTATTATTCAAAATTAAATAACCTTTCACAATTGGTACAATATACCATGATTTGAAACAAAAAAATTTTCGGTTTCAAACAAAAGTGCATTTGTCCGGGTAAAAATACACCCGATTTCAATCGACGATTACACGAAAACGGGTCGTTGTTTCGACCTAATTTAAACGGATTATTATTCAAAATTAAATAACCTTTCATAATTGGTACAATATACTATGATTTGAAACAAAAAAATTTTCGGTTTCAAACAAAAGTGCATTTGTCCGGGTAAAAATACAGCCGATTTAAATCGACGATTACACGAAAACGGGTCATTGTTTCGAAATAATTTAAACGGATTATTATTCAAAATTAAATAACCTTTCATAATTGGTACAATATACCATGATTTGAAACAAAAAAATTTTCGGTTTCAAACAAAAGTTCATTTGTCCGGGTAAAAATACATCCGATTTCAATCGACGATTACACGAAAACGGGTCGTTGTTTCGACCCAATTTAAACGGATTATTATTCAAAATTAAATAACCTTTCATAATTGGTACAATATACCATGATTTGAAACAAAAAAATTTTCGGTTTCAAACAAAAGCGCATTTGTCCGGGTAAAAATACATCCGATTTCAATCGACGATTACACGAAAACGGGTCATTGTTTCGACCCAATTTAAACGGATTATTATTCAAAATTAAATAACCTTTCATAATTGGTACAATATACTATGATTTGAAACAAAAAAATTTTCGGTTTCAAACAAAAGTGCATTTGTCCGGGTAAAAATACAGCCGATTTCAATCGACGATTACACGAAAACGGGTCGTTGTTTCGACCTAATTTAAACGGATTATTATTCAAAATTAAATAACCTTTCATAATTGGTACAATATACTATGATTTGAAACAAAAAAATTTTCGGTTTCAAACAAAAGTGCATTTGTCCGGGTAAAAATACAGCCGATTTAAATCGACGATTACACGAAAACGGGTCATTGTTTCGAAATAATTTAAACGGATTATTATTCAAAATTAAATAACCTTTCATAATTGGTACAATATACCATGATTTGAAACAAAAAAATTTTCGGTTTCAAACAAAAGCGCATTTGTCCGGGTAAAAATACATCCGATTTCAATCGACGATTACACGAAAACGGGTCATTGTTTTGACAAAATTTAAACGGATTATTATTCAAAATTAAATAACCTTTCATAATTGGTACAATATACTATGATTTGAAACAAAAAAACTTTCGGTTTCAAACAAAAGTGCATTTGTCCGGGTAAAAATACAGCCGATTTCAATCGACGATTACACGAAAACGGGTCGTTGTTTCGACCTAATTTAAACGGATTATTATTCAAAATTAAATAACCTTTCATAATTGGTACAATATACTATGATTTGAAACAAAAAAATTTTCGGTTTCAAACAAAAGTGCATTTGTCCGGGTAAAAATACATCCGATTTCAATCGACGATTACACGAAAACGGGTCGTTGTTTCGACCTAATTTAAACGGATTATTATTCAAAATTAAATAACCTTTCATAATTAATACAATATACTATGATTTGAAACAAAAAAATTTTCGGTTTCAAACAAAAGTGCATTTGTCCGGGTAAAAATACATCCGATTTCAATCGACGATTACACGAAAACGGGTCATTGTTTCGACCCAATTTAAACGGATTATTATTCAAAACTAAATAACCTTTCATAATTGGTACAATATACCATGATTTGAAACAAAAAAATTTTCGGTTTCAAACAAAAGTTCATTTGTCCGGGTAAAAATACAGCCGATTTCAATCGACGATTACACGAAAACGGGTCATTGTTTCGAAATAATTTAAACGGATTATTATTCAAAATTAAATAACCTTTCATAATTGGTACAATATACTATGATTTGAAACAAAAAAATTTTCGGTTTCAAACAAAAGTGCATTTGTCCGGGTAAAAATACATCCGATTTCAATCGACGATTACACGAAAACGGGTCATTGTTTCGACCCAATTTAAACGGATTATTATTCAAAATTAAATAACCTTTCATAATTGGTACAATATACTATGATTTGAAACAAAAAAACTTTCGGTTTCAAACAAAAGTGCATTTGTCCGGGTAAAAATACAGCCGATTTCAATCGACGATTACACGAAAACGGGTCGTTGTTTCGACCTAATTTAAACGGATTATTATTCAAAATTAAATAACCTTTCATAATTAATACAATATACTATGATTTGAAACAAAAAAATTTTCGGTTTCAAACAAAAGTGCATTTGTCCGGGTAAAAATACATCCGATTTCAATCGACGATTACACGAAAACGGGTCATTGTTTCGACCCAATTTAAACGGATTATTATTCAAAATTAAATAACCTTTCACAATTGGTACAATATACCATGATTTGAAACAAAAAAATTTTCGGTTTCAAACAAAAGTTCATTTGTCCGGGTAAAAATACATCCGATTTCAATCGACGATTACACGAAAACGGGTCATTGTTTCGACCTAATTTAAACGGATTATTATTCAAAATTAAATAACCTTTCATAATTGGTACAATATACTATGATTTGAAACAAAAAAATTTTCGGTTTCAAACAAAAGTGCATTTGTCCGGGTAAAAATACAGCCGATTTCAATCGACGATTACACGAAAACGGGTCGTTGTTTCGACCTAATTTAAACGGATTATTATTCAAAATTAAATAACCTTTCATAATTGGTACAATATACTATGATTTGAAACAAAAAAATTTTCGGTTTCAAACAAAAGTTCATTTGTCCGGGTAAAAATACAGCCGATTTAAATCGACGATTACACGAAAACGGGTCATTGTTTCGACCCAATTTAAACGGATTATTATTCAAAATTAAATAACCTTTCACAATTGGTACAATATACCATGATTTGAAACAAAAAAATTTTCGGTTTCAAACAAAAGTGCATTTGTCCAGGTAAAAATACACCCGATTTCAATCGACGATTACACGAAAACGGGTCGTTGTTTCGACCTAATTTAAACGGATTATTATTCAAAATTAAATAACCTTTCATAATTGGTACAATATACTATGATTTGAAACAAAAAAATTTTCGGTTTCAAACAAAAGTTCATTTGTCCGGGTAAAAATACAGCCGATTTAAATCGACGATTACACGAAAACGGGTCATTGTTTCGAAATAATTTAAACGGATTATTATTCAAAATTAAATAACCTTTCATAATTGGTACAATATACCATGATTTGAAACAAAAAAATTTTCGGTTTCAAACAAAAGTTCATTTGTGCGGGTAAAAATACATCCGATTTCAATCGACGATTACACGAAAACGGGTCATTGTTTCGACCCAATTTAAACGGATTATTATTCAAAATTAAATAACCTTTCATAATTGGTACAATATACCATGATTTGAAACAAAAAAATTTTCGGTTTCAAACAAAAGCGCATTTGTCCGGGTAAAAATACATCCGATTTCAATCGACGATTACACGAAAACGGGTCATTGTTTCGACCCAATTTAAACGGATTATTATTCAAAATTAAATAACCTTTCATAATTGGTACAATATACTATGATTTGAAACAAAAAAACTTTCGGTTTCAAACAAAAGTTCATTTGTCCGGGTAAAAATACATCCGATTTCAATCGACGATTAAACGGGTCGTTGTTTCGACCCAATTTAAACGGATTATTATTCAAAATTAAATAACCTTTCATAATTAGTACAATATACCATGATTTGAAACAAAAAAATTTTCGGTTTCAAACAAAAGCGCATTTGTCCGGGTAAAAATACATCCGATTTCAATCGACGATTACACGAAAACGGGTCATTGTTTCGACCCAATTTAAACGGATTATTATTCAAAATTAAATAACCTTTCATAATTGGTACAATATACTATGATTTGAAACAAAAAAACTTTCGGTTTCAAACAAAAGTTCATTTGTCCGGGTAAAAATACATCCGATTTCAATCGACGATTACACGAAAACGGGTCGTTGTTTCGACCCAATTTAAACGGATTATTATTCAAAATTAAATAACCTTTCATAATTGGTACAATATACCATGATTTGAAACAAAAAAATTTTCGGTTTCAAACAAAAGTTCATTTGTCCGGGTAAAAATACATCCGATTTCAATCGACGATTACACGAAAACGGGTCGTTGTTTCGACCCAATTTAAACGGATTATTATTCAAAATTAAATAACCTTTCATAATTGGTACAATATACCATGATTTGAAACAAAAAAATTTTCGGTTTCAAACAAAAGCGCATTTGTCCGGGTAAAAATACATCCGATTTTAATCGACGATTACACGAAAACGGGTCATTGTTTCGACCCAATTTAAACGGATTATTATTCAAAATTAAATAACCTTTCATAATTGGTACAATATACTATGATTTGAAACAAAAAAACTTTCGGTTTCAAACAAAAGTGCATTTGTCCGGGTAAAAATACAGCCGATTTCAATCGACGATTACACGAAAACGGGTCGTTGTTTCGACCTAATTTAAACGGATTATTATTCAAAATTAAATAACCTTTCATAATTGGTACAATATACTATGATTTGAAACAAAAAAATTTTCGGTTTCAAACAAAAGTGCATTTGTCCGGGTAAAAATACAGCCGATTTCAATCGACGATTACACGAAAACGGGTCGTTGTTTCGACCTAATTTAAACGGATTATTATTCAAAAATAAATAACCTTTCATAATTGGTACAATATACTATGATTTGAAACAAAAAAATTTTCGGTTTCAAACAAAAGTGCATTTGTCCGGGTAAAAATACATCCGATTTCAATCGACGATTACACGAAAACGGGTCATTGTTTCGACCCAATTTAAACGGATTATTATTCAAAATTAAATAACCTTTCACAATTGGTACAATATGCTATGATTTGAAACAAAAAAATTTTCGGTTTCAAACAAAAGTTCATTTGTCCGGGTAAAAATACATCCGATTTCAATCGACGATTACACGAAAACGGGTCATTGTTTCGACCTAATTTAAACGGATTATTATTCAAAATTAAATAACCTTTCATAATTGGTACAATATACTATGATTTGAAACAAAAAAATTTTCGGTTTCAAACAAAAGTGCATTTGTCCGGGTAAAAATACATCCGATTTCAATCGACGATTACACGAAAACGGGTCATTGTTTCGACCTAATTTAAACGGATTATTATTCAAAATTAAATAACCTTTCATAACTGGTACAATATACTATGATTTGAAACAAAAAAAGTTTCGGTTTCAAACAAAAGTGCATTTGTCCGGGTAAAAATACAGCCGATTTAAATCGACGATTACACGAAAACGGGTCATTGTTTCGAAATAATTTAAACGGATTATTATTCAAAATTAAATAACCTTTCATAATTGGTACAATATACCATGATTTGAAACAAAAAAATTTTCGGTTTCAAACAAAAGTTCATTTGTCCGGGTAAAAATACAGCCGATTTAAATCGACGATTACACCAAAACGGGTCATTGTTTCGACCCAATTTAAACGGATTATTATTCAAAATTAAATAACCTTTCACAATTAGTACAATATACCATGATTTGAAACAAAAAAATTTTCGGTTTCAAACAAAAGTGCATTTGTCCGGGTAAAAATACACCCGATTTCAATCGACGATTACACGAAAACGGGTCGTTGTTTCGACCTAATTTAAACGGATTATTATTCAAAATTAAATAACCTTTCATAATTGGTACAATATACTATGATTTGAAACAAAAAAATTTTCGGTTTCAAACAAAAGTGCATTTGTCCGGGTAAAAATACAGCCGATTTAAATCGACGATTACACGAAAACGGGTCATTGTTTCGAAATAATGTAAACGGATTATTATTCAAAATTAAATAACCTTTCATAATTGGTACAATATACCATGATTTGAAACAAAAAAATTTTCGGTTTCAAACAAAAGTTCATTTGTCCGGGTAAAAATACATCCGATTTCAATCGACGATTACACGAAAACGGGTCGTTGTTTCGACCAATTTAAACGGATTATTATTCAAAATTAAATAACCTTTCATAATTGGTACAATATACCATGATTTGAAACAAAAAAATTTTCGGTTTCAAACAAAAGCGCATTTGTCCGGGTAAAAATACATCCGATTTCAATCGACGATTACACGAAAACGGGTCATTGTTTCGACCTAATTTAAACGGATTATTATTCAAAATTAAATAACCTTTCATAATTGGTACAATATACTATGATTTGAAACAAAAAAATTTTCGGTTTCAAACATAAGTGCATTTGTCCGGGTAAAAATACAGCCGATTTAAATCGACGATTACACGAAAACGGGTCATTGTTTCGAAATAATTTAAACGGATTATTATTCAAAATTAAATAACCTTTCATAATTGGTACAATATACCATGATTTGAAACAAAAAAATTTTCGGTTTCAAACAAAAGTTCATTTGTCCGGGTAAAAATACATCCGATTTCAATCGACGATTACACGAAAACGGGTCATTGTTTCGACCCAATTTAAACGGATTATTATTCAAAATTAAATAACCTTTCATAATTGGTACAATATACCATGATTTGAAACAAAAAAATTTTCGGTTTCAAACAAAAGTCCGGGTAAAAATACAGCCGATTTCAATCGACGATTACACGAAAACGGGTCGTTGTTTTGACCTAATTTAAACGGATTATTATTCAAAATTAAATAACCTTTCATAATTGGTACAATATACCATGATTTGAAACAAAAAAATTTTCGGTTTCAAACAAAAGTGCATTTGTCCGGGTAAAAATACAGCCGATTTCAATCGACGATTACACGAAAACGGGTCGTTGTTTCGACCTAATTTAAACGGATTATTATTCAAAATTAAATAACCTTTCATAATTGGTACAATATACTATGATTTGAAACAAAAAAACTTTCGGTTTCAAACAAAAGTGCATTTGTCCGGGTAAAAATACATCCGATTTCAATCGACGATTACACGAAAACGGGTCATTGTTTCGACCTAATTTAAACGGATTATTATTCAAAATTAAATAACCTTTCATAATTGGTACAATATACTATGATTTGAAACAAAAAAATTTTCGGTTTCAAACAAAAGTGCATTTGTCCGGGTAAAAATACAGCAGATTTCAATCGACGATTACACGAAAACGGGTCGTTGTTTCGACCTAATTTAAACGGATTATTATTTAAAATTAAATAACCTTTCATAATTGGTACAATATACTATGATTTGAAACAAAAAAATTTTCGGTTTCAAACAAAAGTGCATTTGTCCGGGTAAAAATACAGCCGATTTAAATCGACGATTACACGAAAACGGGTCATTGTTTCGAAATAATTTAAACGGATTATTATTCAAAATTAAATAACCTTTCACAATTGGTACAATATACTATGATTTGAAACAAAAAAATTTTCGGTTTCAAACAAAAGTGCATTTGTCCGGGTAAAAATACAGCCGATTTCAATCGACGATTACACGAAAACGGGTCATTGTTTCGAAATAATTTAAACGGATTATTATTCAAAATTAAATAACCTTTCATAATTGGTACAATATACCATGGTTTGAAACAAAAAAATTTTCGGTTTCAAACAAAAGTTCATTTGTCCGGGTAAAAATACATCCGATTTCAATCGACGATTACACGAAAACGGGTCGTTGTTTCGACCCAATTTAAACGGATTATTATTCAAAATTAAATAACCTTTCATAATTGGTACAATATACCATGATTTGAAACAAAAAAAGTTTCGGTTTCAAACAAAAGCGCATTTGTCCGGGTAAAAATACATCCGATTTCAATCGACGATTACACGAAAACGGGTCATTGTTTCGACCCAATTTAAACGGATTATTATTCAAAATTAAATAACCTTTCATAATTGGTACAATATACTATGATTTGAAACAAAAAAACTTTCGGTTTCAAACAAAAGTGCATTTGTCCGGGTAAAAATACAGCCGATTTCAATCGACGATTACACGAAAACGGGTCGTTGTTTCGACCTAATTTAAACGGATTATTATTCAAAATTAAATAACCTTTCATAATTGGTACAATATACTATGATTTGAAACAAAAAAATTTTCGGTTTCAAACAAAAGTGCATTTGTCCGGGTAAAAATACAGCCGATTTCAATCGACGATTACACGAAAACGGGTCATTGTTTCGACCTAATTTAAACGGATTATTATTCAAAATTAAATAACCTTTCATAATTGGTACAATATACTATGATTTGAAACAAAAAAATTTTCGGTTTCAAACAAAAGTGCATTTGTCCGGGTAAAAATACAGCCGATTTAAATCGACGATTGCACGAAAACGGGTCATTGTTTCGAAATAATTTAAACGGATTATTATTCAAAATTAAATAACCTTTCATAATTGGTACAATATACCATGATTTGAAACAAAAAAATTTTCGGTTTCAAACAAAAGTTCATTTGTCCGGGTAAAAATACATCCGATTTAAATCGACGATTACACGAAAACGGGTCGTTGTTTCGACCCAATTTAAACGAATTATTATTCAAAATTAAATAACCTTTCATAATTGGTACAATATACCATGATTTGAAACAAAAAAATTTTCGGTTTCAAACAAAAGCGCATTTGTCCGGGTAAAAATACATCCGATTTCAATCGACGATTACACGAAAACGGGTCATTGTTTCGACCCAATTTAAACGGATTATTATTCAAAATTAAATAACCTTTCATAATTGGTACAATATACTATGATTTGAAACAAAAAAACTTTCGGTTTCAAACAAAAGTGCATTTGTCCGGGTAAAAATACAGCCGATTTCAATCGACGATTACACGAAAACGGGTCGTTGTTTCGACCTAATTTAAACGGATTATTATTCAAAATTAAATAACCTTTCATAATTGGTACAATATACTATGATTTGAAACAAAAAAATTTTCGGTTTCAAACAAAAGTGCATTTGTCCGGGTAAAAATACATCCGATTTCAATCGACGATTACACGAAAACGGGTCATTGTTTCGACCCAATTTAAACGGATTATTATTCAAAATTAAATAACCTTTCACAATTGGTACAATATACTATGATTTGAAACAAAAAAATTTTCGGTTTTAAACAAAAGTTCATTTGTCCGGGTAAAAATACAGCCGATTTCAATCGACGATTACACGAAAACGGGTCATTGTTTCGACCCAATTTAAACGGATTATTATTCAAAATTAAATAACCTTTCATAATTGGGACAATATACTATGATTTGAAACAAAAAAATTTTCGGTTTCAAACAAAAGTTCATTTGTCCGGGTAAAAATACAGCCGATTTCAATCGTCAATTACACGAAAACGGGTCATTGTTTCGACCTAATTTAAACGGATTATTATTCAAAATTAAATAACCTTTCATAATTGGTACAATATACCATGATTTGAAACAAAAAAATTTTCGGTTTCAAACAAAAGTTCATTTGTCCGGGTAAAAATACAGCCGATTTCAATCGTCAATTACACGAAAACGGGTCATTGTTTCGACCTAATTTAAACGGATTATTATTCAAAATTAAATAACCTTTCATAATTGGTACAATATACCATGATTTGAAACAAAAAAATTTTCGGTTTCAAACAAAAGTGCATTTGTCCGGGTAAAAATACAGCCGATTTCAATCGACGATTACACGAAAGCGGGTCGTTGTTTCGACCTATTTTGAATCCCATTTCCATACAACATACCCATTCCCATCATAATCGGTTAGTAAATTACTGAGTTCCGATCATTTAAGAATCACATTTCCGTCCAACATACAAATGTTCACGTTGCAATGTACAGTACAACATACAAATGTTCACGTTACAATGTACAGTACAACATACAAATGTTCACGTTAAATTAAAACACGATAAAGTGTTTACGATAAAGAGACCGTCACCCGTTGGCATGTTGCCAGTTATACATAATTAATTACGTATGAAAAAGTGCGCCTATTTGGAACCAGGTTTAGATGTGGAAGGTTGTTCTAGCCAGATTAACCAAAGTAGCCCTTTAAGAACACAATTTTTTGACGGGATAGATTCTGCCAGTATTTCATTACTACAGGTGCAGTCCCATGACAAGACAGTATGATAAAATAATAGAAAACAAAATGTCAATCCTTGTGGCACATTAATGTACTATTTTATTAATAAAATATTTAAAAAATACACTTACTAGGTCTGTTTCAGGCCGGACAAGTGGTGCAGGCCGGGAGGTACTGCGTTCGAATCCCATCAGAGGCTAGATGCAAATCAAATTTTCATCATCGATTATAATCGGTGATGTTAATAAACACAACTAAGACCCTCTGATGGAGTGCAGAATTCAGCGCCGACCCACCGTCCATGTCAATGTACAGGTTGACATGGAGCTTGCAATGTGCAGGTGTGAGTAGGTGAATGGATTAATGATGTGGCGTGAATTCGTGGTATCACAATGGGCCAAAAATGGCCTAAGTGTCAAACCAATGAAACCTAACCTAGGTCTGTTTCAAGTTGTAAGTTCTACAAGGAATTACTACTGAGTAAAGTCTTGATCAGTCCAAGGTAAGATAAATCCTCTCATTTTAACTTTGGAACAACCACCAGCACTCGTCGCTGATACATCAGACTAGTCCAAGTTAATTATCTATCTTTGAAAGATTGATAATGAAATGACGAACATGTTTAAAAGTAAGACTTCCCAATGACGGACGGGTGTGGCAACATCAAAATCAATAACCCGAATTAAGGATTCAAATTGTCATTGATTTTGTCCTATTACAGACTCCGCATAAAATGACGCAACATTGATGAACATGAGTATTGGTGTTGAATTAAAAAAAAACAGAGAATTCAGTAAATTTAAGTAAACATATAATGAGAAACCACACACATTACATTCTTGTACAAATTGTTTCTTATGGGCATCACTGGGCCATGCCACATGAAATATTCATTTAATACGAAAATGTTTTCTAACTCAATTTTCTCGGACTCAAAACAAAAGAACAATGTAATAGTATCCACATTAACATTGCTTAGTAATGTGCTGAAAAATTGATAAAGCACACGCGATAACCTTTTAAAAAATTTAATCCTGATCTTTTGGCATAAATACTCGTTATAATGGAGATGACTTCTTATTATGGCAGCTTAAATATAAAATTGTCATTACGATATAGGCGCATAATAAAAATGTAATGTATATTTCGATCCATTACGTATATTGCATGTATTAACCGAATTGTCTTAAAATCCTTTTATTTTATTTTATTGTACATCGTAATATCCTGTACATAATTTTTATAAGTATGTATGTATGGTACATGGTACAGAGTGGTTTCTCGATAAACACGTTGATATTTTTTCATGTTTTAATCATGCAGTATTCTTGTAAAGTTGTATCTTTGGGAATGTATGCACCAATATATTATATGTAGTATAGTCCATAGAAAAAGCATGACACTGCTTTATAACAATTTACCGTAATATTAATGTTCAAGTAATTAAATTATCGTGTGCCATATTTTTGAAAGCCACTAGGGATGTGTACTGGGACAAACCACTTATCGAGAATAAACAAAAAAAGGACAAGCAATTGTTCTTGTGTAACCAAGATACGGTAGTGCTGGTACTGGTTCCACTTCTTTTGTTCAGGGGATCAGAGGTTATAGCAAGAACGAGGGGACATTAGTTAAATAGGCGCTTTACGGACTTATCAACAGAGGCGGTAGTTTGATTTTGTTCAGGACGAAGTGACTTGGGTATAGAAGCTGCGATTTCGTCAATTGGAAAATACGACTGAAATAGGTCCTTTGGGTTAAATGTCAAAATCGTCTCTTGGGTTAAACGTAATTGGGCATTTTTGCTAAAATTTGTACAGAAAGAAGTTATGGGAAAATAGATTAAGTTTCCGTGTATTTAAATCTAGGCAAATTTAGAATGTATGTGGGCCGCTCTCGAAGGCGCTCAGCGTGTTGAATTTATTTATTGATCTGTTCAAAGTCTTGGATAAACTCAATAACATGTACAGCATTAGAAATGGGATTAAACTGGAAGTTAAACTGTCAGAATCTCGTGATTATGAATAAATAAATCGTCAAACTGTGAATCGCATCAAATCGAAACACTCTAAATACCTTGGAATTGTTCCGAGCCGATTGTAATTTTATGCTTGAAACACCGAAATGAACTTGTAACGTTCATGGATAATTATTCGTTTTACCTATGGTCTTAGTAGGCCAGCTGGTGTTGTTAATGACCTTTCGGTGCGAACGCAAATTTACATTTTTCAAATAACTTTATTCTATTATTGCACTTGTTGCACGGTTGATCATTCGGAACCTGTAAAGTTGATTTTACTGAGCGAGCAATAAAACAAAATCTATCATTGATTATTAGTTATCAGTTAGCACCAGTCAAAACAAAATTAATAAGTGGATGTGTCTAATTACAAAAATTTAAATTAATTAATTATTACTATAGTAAATAGGCAACATATAGTACTAGTATCGACCAACCCGTGTCGAACATCCATATGCAGGAGATAGGATTTTTTAAGCTTACCAACGTGTGTTCGAGTGATGAACGGCCTTCAAAAAAAATTGTATGCAGAAGAATTATATGCAGCGAAATTAACTTTTTTAACGGATCTTACCTATGTTCGAACAACTGTGATGGAGTTATTTAGAAAATTTCTAAATTACATTAAATAAAAATTTAAATAAATAGTTAATTCATAATTTAATAATATTTATTCATAATTTAATAGTTATTAGTTAAAAAAAAAAAAAAAAAAAATATAGAAAAAATTAATTATTTTGTAGTAGTATAAGTGCAAGAAATATCCGTATAGTATACAAAACGAAAAAAAGAAATATTAATTAAATTTCGTGTGTGTGTGTGTGTTCCAATTATATAATCGAAAAAAACAATCCTTGTTAGGAAATTTTCCTATATAGGCAAATACCACCAGAACGCTCCAGCGGGGATTTCAACTAAAACAAAAAAAAACCGTAAGTTTTGAAAAAATATTTTAATTCTGACCCATACAAACCAAAAAAAAAAAAAAAAAATAAAAAAAATTAAAATTAAAATAAAATCTTTGGTAAATATACACTTGGGTGTCAAAAAATCGCACATTGCCTAATTTTCCACAAAATTTCAAAAATATGACAGCTTCCATTCGATGCTGCATTGATTTCACCAAAGTTTTCACAAAATCTTGCGGTATCGCCTCCCATTCCTCTACGATCGCCTGTTGCAGCTCCTGGAGACTCGTTGGAGCAACATAGTTGGCTCGAACCCTTCTTTCCAGCTCGGCCCACAAATGTTCGATGGGATTGAGGTCCGGGCTTTGAGCCAGCCACTCCATAACAGGCACATCCACCTCTTGAAGGTTCTGGTATACTACACCAACCGTATGCGGTCTCGCATTATCCTGCATAAACAGAAAATTTTCACCAACAAATCTAACAAAAGATACGACGTACTCTTCCAATACTTCCTCAATGTACCGTTGAGAATTCATTCCTCTTAAAATCCTCATAATCGACAGCCAGTATTGGCTCGTGTGATGAATACAAGCTCTGTCTTCGCCTCTAATGATATGCCTCACCAGAACATACACGATCCACCACCATGCGAGACACGTTCTTCAATGCAACATTGTGCATATCGCTATCCTTGTCTTCTGTATACTCTTCCGCGTCCATCGGTGCCTTATAAACACATCCCGCACAACACGCATTCTGTCCAATTCAAATGCTCTCGAGCGAATTCACGACGGGCTCATCGGTGGCCTGCAGTCAATTTAGCCTGTTTGCTGGTCTGTATGCATTCAGATTAAATTCTCGAAGTCGTCTTCTAACTGTCCACCGACTGACTTCGACTTCACGAACTTTTTGGAGCCGCCATCCCAGTTGAACCTCATTCTTACAGCGATTTCGCAACGAAGTTGTTACAAGAAATCGCTCATCACGCTGTGCTGTAGCACGAGGTCGGCCAGGTCCTTGTCGTCGTCTAAAGCCACCAGTTTCCTGATATCTCTGCCACACTTGAAGAACGGACTCGGCTCAAATTTAGTTGTAGAGCCACTTTACTTGGGTACTCTCTCTCTCTGGCTTTCACATCCCATGAAAAGATTTCGCCGCCCGCACAATGGCTCTCTATCCATCCCGATCCATTGCTCTTGTCCTCCAGTTCCGACATCCTAATGCGAGTAGGTCTTGTTCGTCGTCGTCACGCGAGCGCAGTCGGGGTCTTCCTCTACGACGTACACCGGCTGGGTGTTGATGGAACACTTTGTGAATCATTCGTTGTTGTGGGGACCTTGTAACGTGCCCGAGCCATCTCACTCGATTGGATATAATGAATCCGATGATATCGCTGCCTCCAAGGAGTTGCTTTATTTCGTGATTCATACGAATCCGATATTCGTTGTTCGCAACTTTAATTGGGCCAAAAATTGAACGGATGACCTTCCTTTCGAATGTAGATAACAATCTACAATCGTTAGAGGTCATGGTCCAGCTCTTGCTTCCGAAAGTCAGCACAGGTCTTATTAGTGCTTTATAAAGTGCGAGCTTGCATGACTGCGATAGATGTTTCGATCGCAATAATCTTGATTGGGCGTAGAAAACTCGTTGTCCGGCAGCGATTCGGGCTTTTATTTCTGCCTGCATTTCATTCAGTGATCTTATAACTGACCCGAGGTATTTAAAGTTTTCGACACCATCAAAATTGTGGTCGCCAATTCCGAGATTTGCCATAGAGATGTTCCTGGGTGTTGCTAGATATTTGGTTTTACTGCTGTTCACCTCCAAACCAAGTCTTCTTGTGCAGCGATCGAGCGGTATGAAACTGTCTTTGATATCGCTAGGTCTTCGGCCAAGAAGCACGATATCATCTGCATATCCAAGAATTTGGCCGGATTTATTGAATATACAGCGCGAAGTTTCGATGTTGCTTTTCCTCACTACGTACACAAGCGCCAAATTGAACAGCAAAGGCGCGAGTGCATCACCTTGTCGAACGCCAGATGTTATTTCAAAGGAGTCTGACACAGTTCCTTCAATTACGATTCTACATACAGACCCACACGTTGTTAATTTACACAGCGAAACGAGTTTCTCTGGGATTCCCAGGCATATGAGCGCGGCCCATAAGTTGTCGCGGTTTATACTGTCATATGCCTGTCGGAAGTCTATGGTAATGTTGTACTCCCAACATTTTTCCAAGATCATCCTCATGGTAAAACACTGGTCCGTGGTTGATCGGTTGGGTCGAAAACCACACTGATAGTCGCCAATGATGTTTTCGGCGAAAGGGATGAGTCTGGCAAGTACAGCATTAGCCAACACTTTGTAAGCAGCGTTCAATAGAGCTATGCCACGATAGTTTTCACATTTAAGATGGTCGCCTTTTTTATGCAACGGACAAATGAGCGCAGTCTTCCAATTCTCAGGCAGCTCTTCTTGTTCCCAAATACAGACGACGAGGTCGTATAGACTTGTTGCAAGAGTAGCGCCTCCGAGTTTAATCAATTCTGCGGGGATTCCATCGAGACCGGGCGCCTTTCCGTTTTTCAATCGACTAATAGCTGCGTCTACTTCCTCCACTGTGGGATATTCGACAAAGACCTCTTCACCTGGAGGAACTATTGCTCTAATGGGGGTCCATCGTCATGCCGATTTAGCAGATTTTGCAAGTAGGTTTGCCATACTGAGAGAACATCAGCCACGTTTGTTCTCAACTCTCCATTCCCGTCTTTGATGGCTGTACTTCTTGGGTGGAAGTCTTTAGTGAGATTCCTGGCGTTGGCAAAACAGTCACTTGAGTTTCCTAGTTCCGCTTGGAAGCTGATGTTTTCGATGCATAATCTCATATGTTCGCGCTTTTTTTGTCGAAGGTATTTAGTCGTGGCTTTCCTAGCGCGGAGATATTCTGCTAGAGTGCTTCTAGTGTTGCAAGCCAACCATTTTTCACGAAGCGTTCGTTTATTTTCGACGACCCTACGGCATTGGTCATCGAACCAATCATTGCGGCGCCTCGGAGGTCTTCTTCCGATGGTATTTTGCGCCGCGGTGGTTATGGCTGACTGTATAGCGTGCCACTGCTCCTCGATGTTAGAGGGAGCTTCTTCGTTGTTGCTGGGCCGCTCTAAATAATTAGTGACAGCTGATTGTTAACTACAGTGACGCTTGGTCTTTTAGAGCATCGATATCCCATCGAACGGTCTTTTGTTCTTGTCTGTTAAACGTAGATGACAGTTTGCACTTATATTTAAATATGACAAGCATATGATCGCTGTCCATGTCTGCACCTCTGTAAGATCTAACGTCAGATATGCTGGTGTAGTGTCTCTTAGACATCATTCGATCTCCACGTTACTCTGTGGATTCTCTTATGTGGAGAAAACGTACTTGATACAACTAAGTTGTACGTTATTGCCAGGTCGGTGACTGGTTGGCCGTTGTTATTACTAGTTAGGTGCAGGCTGTTAGGACTGATGTGCGATATATTTTCTGCACTCCTACCGATTTTTGCATTAAAGTCGCCCACGATGGTTTTAATGTCGTGGTGCGGTACGTTATTAATGACTTCCTCCAGTTCGACAAAGAAAAGATCTTTGATGTCATCTGATTTATCTTCGGTGGGTGCATGTACATTAACGATCGTGATGTTAAATTTCTGAGTGCGAAGTCTGACCGTGCTGTTCTGAGTGCGAAGTCTGACCGTGTTCCGCCCTATGTTGATAGGGCGGAAATCGATGATATGATGCTTCACGCGCCGATGGATGAGGAAGCCAACTCCAAATTCTCCTCCGTTCTGATAGCCGCTGTAATGAAGAGTGTAACCATTGGTGGTGTCATGGATCCCACTCCCAGACCCATGGTCACTCCCAGACCATATAAGCTCTTGTAGTGCAAGTACGTCTAATGTGTAACTCTTTGCTTGGTTCGATAGGTTCTGGAGATCTCCAGGTCTTAAGAGGCTAAGCACGTTCCATGTTCCCATTTTTAAAGCGTTGTCCGTGTACAATTTTCGAGGTCGAGTTTGTAATGAATCCGATATGGTTATCGGAGGCCTTTGTTTAGGGTTCATAACTTGATAGTTTTTATGAGGGAAGGTTGTTGGCCTTCCGCTCAACCCGCTTGTTACGTGTGTGGGTCACGTACTGATGAGAATCTTGAGGCATCCAGTCCTACCTTGAATACATTTTATAGCGAGCCGCTTGATACAAGACAGACGCCCGCTTCAGCTGCTCCTAACCTGGAAAACAGACGCTGGTTTGGTATTGGTTTTGAGGCGCCAATGGCTCGGCCTGACATGTAGTGTCCATGACTATAAACAGGATTTAGCTGCTCGTCCCCACTACACCGCCTGATTCATTTAGAGTTACCCAGAGAGCACCGCAAGGAGGTATGAATCTCGGACTTCGCCCCCCATATTACTTGGGTACTGGCCCGCATAAATTAGTGCAACCACTTGTGCGGCTACCTCTGTTGTGATATCCATTTCTTTGCTCCGGTTGAAGACGTAATCAATAGAAAATCGTTCAGGCTAAACGTCGATATGTGAATGATCAGAATTCCGAGCGAGATATTTAATGGCATGCTATTGTATTGATCTTGTTGAATTATTTTTAGAATTTAAATTCGAAAGCCTGCTATATGCATTTGACAAAAAAGCACTTTGTTGGCATGGTACAAGTACAAAAAGGTATCACTGGGTAGGTATTGAAATAGACTTTGAATCAACATTAAAAAAAATTAAACAAATATTGGATTTTTTGATATTTTTGATTTTTTGTGGAAAATTGAACAATTGTGCGATTTTTTGCGCCCAAGTGTAATTGAACTACATATTAGTTTTAACTTTTAAAATTTTGTTTTACGTATGCTACTTAACTGATACTCTTATAAGCTAGTTTGGTACTCGTATTTAAGCTATAAATTATATTTACAAAAACAATATATTTATTAATTTTATATTTCGTAACTAATAATCTCAAATTTATATTACAGTTGATATGAATTATTTCCTGTATGAATTTAATTAAATTTTAAATTATGCTCGTTTAAAAATGAAAAACTGTTTCTTTTTATTATGATGTAAAGTGGTTGCTTGCTCTGTTGCTCCGAATTGTACACATGTTAGCACATGAACGAAAATTGCAATGGATTGAATTAAATGAACCCCGCCCCCCCCCACAACCGACTATTTTCTACCAACAAAAATTTCATACTCAAATACTTTCATTACATTGTTTTTAACGAAAAGTGTAGCTACTAAAAAGTATAGCAAGGAAAACTGTAAGTAGCAAACCTTTACTAAAAAAGACTATCCAAAATGTATGATGCAGATATTGGTATCAAAGATAATTATAATAATTCTAGTCTATATATAACCTTGGTTATATGAAATTCATTTTTTCTTAATGTTTGAAATCACATATATGCGACACTAAGGCCAATTAAAAACAATCTAAGAGAGATACCAAAGATTCCCCAAGTGTGGGGATCCGGCGATTCCAGAAATCTCAGTGATACTACCAAGTGTTATCATATATCTTTTAAAAGTAGACAAATCGAGATGTTCAAAACAGTCCAAATCACATAGAAATTAATAAAGACGGGAAAGGTTCGGAGTCAAACTCTATAAGCATTTTTGTTGCCTATAATTTATTATTCGTCTTTATCCGTTTGAGTCCCAGGAAGTAATGCAAACGCATTACAATTTACAAACAACGTAAAACCATTTGTGGTGCAAACGTCAACAACAAAATATATAATAAAAAAAAATTAAAACAACCTTTTATTATTAAATGAGCCATACACTGGAATTATCATAAAAGGTTGGAGCCGCTCATTTGGTTCCTATGTTAATTGTGCTCCTCGAACATTTTATGTTATGTCCAGTGTATGGCTCAAGAAAATTTATTTTCTACTTTTTAGTCTCTTATGAATTTTACTAGAGCTCTGAATTTTTTGCAAAAAGAGATTAATCCTTTCAATCGTACCGGTGTTATTATTGGTTGATTGTCAGGAGAAATCTTGGAGAACTGTGATAGGTGGCATCTATCACAGATGTTGGCTTACCACCTATTGGACCTTACTTTTTAACGTGCCATCCGAGAGCACGTATAACTAATTTGTATTTTGTTATGCGCTTGTATGTAGTGAAACTCTATTCAATGTTTCACATTCTATTCATTTCTGCTAACGATTCGTTGTTGCAAGGTGTTTTACCTGTTAGCTTTGTGCAGTCCAACTCTTCAATTTGTAATCCTTCTAGGGAACTTACACGACTGAGAGCAGCATATGCCTGACCAGCTGCGAATATCCTTTTACCCAAATATACTACGGCATAGTCCACTGTACCGCCTTGCCTTTTGTGAACAGTAGAAGCCCAAGATAGTACCATTGGTAACATTCTACGTTCGTGTCTTAGCTCAATTTTGCTGGGAATTGCTTAGCAATTGTCTACGCGTACTGATGGTATTTGTCCTTCGTGTAGAGTGGCCATATGATCTCTGTGATGAAACCATTAGCACGCTTTACTAAGCCTTTCGATACATCGATGTTAGATCGCAGCATAACTTTAGCACCTATACGAATATCTCAAGCTCGTTTGGCAGAGCTCCAGTCTATTTGATGTCAGCTGGTATGACTTTACTATGATCCAGGTTATCTGTCTTACGTGTGGCATCTACGAGCTGATCTTGTGCTCGGATCTTGTACATTGCTATGCCACCCTTTGATCTGAACTATTCAAGTACGCTTTGGTTGTGTGCGAATACTTGGTTATTCGTTAGATATATTCATATTGCTTTTCCGATCGAAAATTCACTGATGTCAGTTCTCCAATTCTCAGAGCATTCAAGATATCTATGCACGTTGTGTCTCTGCTTCAGTTCAACCAATGCGAATATACGCCATAAATGTGTAGCTGGTTGTAATCTCTCCGGGTGAGCAAACACTTAATTTCTTCGAACTGGCGGCAATTGCATAAAATCACAGAAGAGTATGACATTGATGCCACCGAAGAGTTCAACGCTATTTTTTAATTGATTCAGGCGTTGAGTTGCCAAATTTGAAGAGAGTTCTTATGTAAATTGTCCCATAACGTTACGTTATTCTTTGAAAACACGTGTTAAAGTTGTGGTCAAATTTAACCACAATTTCTCGTAGTTGATTGGGGCAGAGTTTGGGGTTTATTTCGTTTAATCTCAACGTCATTTCTTTTGTTAATGTCGTGCCATTTCAGGCGTGAGTCGATCATGCATAGCATTTCTTAAGGGACGATGTCTTCCTATTGAAGGCGCATGATTCTTAGGTAGTTACCAGTTAGTAATGGCATTTGGGTGATTCTTTCGTCTTTCTGTGCGGGTAGCTTCAGCGTACTATGTAGTGTAGAACCACCAACCAATCTTGCCGCTAAACCCGTCAATGCAAATACCTTCACAGTTTGCCTGGCATATGGCCGATTTATTTGATTCTTAAGAATGGCCAGTGTGAAGGTCTTTCCAGTTCCAGCATTACCGGTTATGAAGAGCTTCAGGCAATTATTTTCATCATTCATTTGTTCCTAAACAATGCGAGTGATCTTGATGTATGAAGATCTGGGCAACATTGCAGGAAGTTTTTCAGTTACTCCAAAGAGTCTTGGGCAAAGAGCACTACTTGACTACGGAATCCATACTTTGACGCATGCATTAATTCGTGCTAGCATACGTTGTTCAGCATGGGATTGAGATTATTCCAATATGCTTTCGATGGATGTACATCCTTGTTACTTGTGAGAATTGTCTTGCATCGATGGCACAAGGCTAGCTGTTGTTTGCAAGAAAATTCAGCAGGCAAGTATGGACCTGTTATTACGGTGACATTCCACTTGGCGACTTGATGTGGATATCATAGCTTTGTACACACTTCGCAGGTGATGTTGCAGAAGGTGTTGATGGCTTGTTTGAATGCCTTGATGCTTGCATTAAACACTACAAGTCGGTGCTTGGCTCTTTCCAAACGAGTTTCACGTTGTTCAGGTGTTTCAGCAGCTCGGTTTTATGAGTGACGTTGTTTGTCATGTTCCAATCGAGCTTCACGTAGCTCTGGTGTTTTATCTTGCTTTAAACGAGCTTCACGTTGCTCTGATGTTTCAACTGCCCAAACCTGTGACATGTGTTATCCGTGTTTGTTGAAGCGTGCTTATGTTGATCAATTGATTCATTTCACTACAGCTAGCATTTTTCTCAAGTGGTGCACGTTTAGAATCCTGTATATCGATGTTGTCTCGTGAGTTACTCATTTAAAACGAGCGAAGCAAAAAAAATCGAAAACGTATACAGTGCATAATACACAATTATGTCTTTGTATTTGTAATTTTCTTTTGTTCGTATTTGTGTCATTTTTATGATGAACAGTATCAAAATAACGCGATGCGGGCGAATCGGTTTAATTATTATGGTCCTTATTTCCTTTTCTCAGCACATTTCGTCGGCTCTAGAGCTGTGAAGTGTCATTATTTAACATGCTAAATGTTTTAAATTTCATAAATTTTAAAAATAAAATGTTAACTATAAAAAAAAATCGAAAATACATAAACAACACAAAAACATTGCGTTTACAATGGTTAACTCTTTGAGTGCCAAAAAGCGCGATCGTGCTCCTCATTACACTAGCCGAAATCACGTTGGCACTCAAAAGGTTAATATGAATAAACAAAAAAAGAATGATACGTGGCTTGCATATGCAGTAAAACAATCATACACACGAAACTAACACAAACACAAATGCTACTACTATATCATTCCGGTTACACTCATTTCGTTTCACACATTTCGAGATAAAATCCGTATACTGATCTTCATTCGTTAGCATTTCTAGACGTTTCTCTTTTTTTTTATCCAAACGTCTTTTGCGTTGCGTTGAAGTTGCCTTCGACTGCACTGTGCTGCTTCCATCTCGTAGTCTACTTCCTTCCTTTCCACTACCCTCAGAGTTTGTTTGTTTGTATGTTTTGTTTCATGTTTGATCCCACGAGTATAGGGTTGGTGAAAGTCCACTCCTTCAGTGACCCAGTTAAAGGAGCAAGAGCTCCTATAAACTATTAGAATTTTATTTTTCAAATATATCGTTCAGTAAAATGTTTTTTTTTTAAACCAAATTATTTAATTTGAATATTCTTACTGCTAAAATGTATAATAAAGAGAAAACAAAACTCAAAAAAAAATTAAGGCGGCCATTGGGATTGAACTTTAAACCATCAAATCGCTGCATATAAATCTGATCACATCAGACAAAGTCGGCTATGAAATTTGTTAGTATGTGAGACTTTGTATGGATAATTAAATATCGCTAATTTTACACGAAAAGTTTAAGGGTTTACTATTTTTATGATTGAATCATGTATTGCCACCTCTTAGATGCACATTCGCAAAATTCCATAGCTCTAGGTAAATGAGAAGTAAGTGAAAAATCGTTTGCAAGATTCCACTCTCACAGACAGACCTGAATGCAGATTTTGTTCGAAAACTGAGACTTGAGAGCTGGGAGTTTTACCGATGTTTCACTAACATACTAGATGCACAAAATTAATATTATTGTTGATTGATGCAAATAATAATTAAATTTTATATTCACATCTAGTGTGCTGATGAAATAGCATAAGATCTCTCAAATTTCAAGTCGCGATTTAAGAACAAAATTCGTATACTGATGTGGAGTTAAATAAAAGGTTGTAAAAATAAATTCGTTCCAACCCCTTTTCCAACCCCCCCCCCCCCCCTGTGCTAATGCATATGAAGTGATAATCCAGTTTTTCATTTAAAAGTGTGGAGAATATTAATATGAGACCCAGACCAATGTGGGGACGATTTTGTTGTTCATGTCTGGTTTAGGTATCCGGTTTGAAAATCGTGTAATAATCCTTAGATAACAGTTTTTAGCAGTTATACGATTATACAGCGAATCATTCGTTAATACGGATTTGTAATAACGGAGTGAAATTTTAAATTTGAATAACTGGCGACTACTACCAGGTGTGCTCTAACTATTGCTGAACGGTAGAGATATATTTGCAAGTAGAATATATCTGCCCACACGATCGGAGATATTTCGAAGGTGACCTGGTTTGGGTCCTTCGGTTAAACGGTTCGTTTCTTTTCTTTTACTGTACGATTTTCTGACGTATATACACGTATATCCTGGTCCAGGCATATACACCATAACGAGCCATCGTTGTCCGGTATAATCGACAACTCCAGCACTGAAAAAACGCTAAAACCACGCGATTCATTCATCCATAGATAGACTCGTGCCCGAGGTGATGCCAACGGATTATTAATCTCATATGTTCTAACTGTCCGTTCCTGTAATATGATTATTTTATTCAGAGCGGGGTCGCGTTACATATTGGTCACCATCTGGGATGCTAGACCAAAAATCCTTAGTTCTTTTTTTATCGTAATTAATTAATTAATTCGAATTTAATCATTACTGCATACGTTAAATAAGCGAGCTAATGCAAAAATAAGTTTGGCACCACCATATAGTTGGTTGTCACTCTGGTAAGTTTTATCGCCCTCGACTCGATGGGGGGGGGGGGGCTCTCTATAATTTTCTGTTTTCTGGTATCCATACAAATTACTAAATTATCGTGTGTTTGATTGCGAAGTAGTCACCTGAGTTTAAGTAAGTTACAATATGTATTCAATATTTACGGTCTCTGGATGATGGCCTGGACGAAGGACATCAGCGTACGTTTTTGAGGAAATGATTAGGTTTTTTGTATCATAGCGAGGTAGATATGCACCATGCATGATCTAATGACATCCCCACGACCACCCGGAGCTCAAGCCATCTAGGAATCCTCGCCTAAGGTAGTCTGCATGGTAAACTTTGATAACGGGATTTAGAGCGAAACTTCCAGATTACGTTACACGAATTCCACTCTATGCACAAGCTTGTCACTTGGTCAGATCAAGTATTGCTTCAATGCTCACTGAGATTTGGACTTTAGAATGACAATCCAAGTGCGGCGATAATCATCATGGAAAATACTGGAATTGCATTAATCATAAGGGGAAAAGAATTAATGACGTGGAATATTCGCAAATACAACTACATGGAAGTGATTTGAAACTCCCGATTTCAATTTTTTTTAATTCAGACGCCGCGAGCCGGCCGGCGAATTCATAAAAAAAAATTGAAAATCGGGGCTTTAAAAATCTTTTTCTAATGAGTGCAATGTGGTAGCGGGGTTGGGTACGATTCGTCAAATCCAAAATTCCTAAAACGAAATTCCAAAAAACACTATTTCAGAAACCACAATTCCCATAAAAACATTTCCAAAAATAAAATTCCAAAAAACAAATTCCAATTTCCAATATACAAGATTCCAAAAAATTTCCATGGGTATACATTGGAAATTTTTTCGGAAATTTTATTATAATTTTTAATTAGGAAACCTTTAATTAAAGGGTATTCAAATTTATCTTGTAATTTGCTAAAACTATTACAGTACTTATTTAATAATAACTGTACCATACACAAGTTTGATAGTGGGAATTATTGGTATGATTGTAAGGGAACGATTCGGTATTCCAAAAAAATCCAACCCTGTTTTCTAGAATCACAACAAGGATTAATCAATCTGGTAAACAATCCGCCGTTCCACACTTTCAATCGTTCATAGTGTTTCTTTCCTCGTTTCCTCAGCCTTCACGTATAAACTGTTGTTAGTTTGTAGCTGGGAAGGAAACGAGGAAAGAATCACGACTAAAGAATCAAAGTGTGGAATAGCGGAATAGGGATCATGTTTCAGAAAGAATTTCTAAAAACAGATAAATTGAAATTAATTAATCCAATTAATATTTAATTTAATTAAATTTGATAATAATAATATGATAATAATTATTAAATTAAATGAAAAAAATCAACTAGAGTTTTTGTGAAATACTGCAAATTAAACCAATGAAATAATGGAAATTTGTATATGGAATTACTTTTGGATAACTAAACCGTTCCCGTGGTAACGACTTTTTTTATTTTTATTTATTTTTACTGATAACTATGCGATCTGTTTTGGGGCTCAAGGCTCATTCTACTCTTCCGCGGTTACGTTTTCATTGCAAGGTCCATGCCAGCCTATAATGACATGGAAGATGGGTCGGCCCATGGGTTTTGCACACCGACAGAGGGTCATAGATGTGTTACATTTCACCACAGATCGTAATCTGTTGATGAAATTCGAACCAAGTACCATCCGATCCAAACGCCAAAGCTTTGACCACTGTGCCATTTGGTCGGTAAACCTAGTAACGACTTAAAATATGAAAACAAATATATTTTTGTCATAATGTTATGTAAGTAATATTTTCTAAGGGGTTAAAAATGATTTAAATGCACTAGATTTTTTGGTATAACCGTAAAAGATGACGCAATAGTGGGAGAGCTCTTTGTATTTTCGGAGAAAATTTTTGGAGAGAAACAAAATATTTTATTAGGGATAAAAACATCTTTGGTGTTGCTAGCAGAGGCTGAATGCTGGTCCATGGACGGTACATTCGAGGCTGTACCGTTTATAATGAGACAGTTATTCTCGATCCATGGTAAAATTGGCGACTAGATCGAGCCATAATTATTTGGTATAATGAGCTCAAAATTAACAAATGCTTACTTGGAGAACATCATGTGCTTTGTTTAATTGTTTGTGATTGGAACATATCGTTGAATTAAAAAAGAATTTTCGAAAAGCAAACGTAGCTGTAGCTACAATATATTTTCCGTTGGCTGAATACAAAGGACGCCGTTTCCATTTCGGCCAAATATTATAGCGAAAAGTACAATCTGTGATCACCTTCAGGTTAAATTTGGAAACCATGTATCTTTTAACATGCAAATTCGCATATTGAAAAGCTTAGCATTCGTACCTCCTGTGGTACTATTCTGGCAGTTCCCCGGGAACAGGGAATTGGGGAAACAATTAATTTATACGTAGTTTCTGTTCAAATGTTTTTTCCCGGCCTTCTGAGGAGAAAAAATTGATGTAAATATTTATAAATTGGGAGTAATTTTTCCATACTTAAATTGGCAGGAAAAATTATTCCCCATTTAATTTTGTTTTCAAAAAAATTAGTACTAACTTTTTACCTCAGTATGCCAGAAAAAAAATGTTTAAACAAACATTGCATATAAATTCTTTCCCTAATTCCCTGTTCCCCGGGAATTACAGGAATAGTACCACTGAAGAGGTTTCCAAGGAGGAGTATTTTGACGCGATCAAAAAATAATTTGATTCAGGCGCCAAGCGAATTGCCAAATGGTTACAAACAAATTATATAAGGTGTGTTTAGGGATACCAAGGAAAATCCCAATACAGTCCAGAGTTCTGGACTATATTCCAGAACTACATGGAGATAATTTCCTTAGAACACAAAACTCGGCAGAGGCCTGGCACGCCCAACTTAAAATAGTATTCGGAAGACCTCATGTCGGGGTCTATAAATTAATCGAAGAATTGATAAAGGAGAATATGATATTTTCTCCTCAGTAGGCTGAAAAAAAATATTTGAGGAGAAACTACATATAAATTTTTTCCCCAGTTCCCTATTTCCGGGGAACTACCAGAACAGTACCACAGGTTACTATTCTTAATGTTTTATTTATTGTTGTTTGCATAATTTTAATAGAGAACAAATGAGATTAGAGAGTATTGCTTATCTAACCTCTTGCTTAGAGCTCCAAGACATTCTTCTTGATTTGCTAGTCGAATGTTAATAGCTTCCATCGTTCGTAGTATCTTTGGGAGCACTGTTGTATCTTCGGTAGTGCCATTCCGAAATAATTGGATTTATCATTACCTCTTGCGAGTATAGTTTTGGTTTCTCTTTGGTGAAAGTTTGACAAATTTTTGTACTCGGCTATCGTAATCGATTTCATAATAACTGGGTTCTAGAAACCTCTTTTGAAATTGATGGCAAAGTTGCAACATTTCTAGTGAGTGTTGAGCTTTCCTTTTCTTTCTTGGTTATTCCGGTTCAACACCCAATTTGTTTCTTCAATGATCTTTAAATAGATAATTATCTATAATGATTATTTAATAAAAATAAAGTGAACGGAATGACATGTGATTCATCGGGAGTTTAATTGTTTTTGTTGTGTAGGAGTCATTGTACAATGACTTAACTAACACACTGAATAGAAACCGCATTCCTAAATCCTTGACCTTTATAAGACCGGCCCATCTGTTATAGTTAGGCAACCCGTTTAAGATTTATTTATTTCAACTTGGAACGCTAATCCAATATTCAACGGCTTTTAATTATAAAAGGATTTGTGATATTCATTCGTGAACAGACAAAAAATTGCTTACATCAAAATAACTTTTAGATTGAATTTTGTTGAACAAATCTGTGGCGTTCAGCGTTCCATATACAATCCAATTAACTTTTGTGCAAAGGTGAATACAAAATGATTTGAAATTTGTACGATTTGCTTTTTTTTGTTCAGTAATCAAAAATCAAATTCAAAACACAATATTTGGTTACACAATCAAAAATTTTGTATGTGTACATGTTAATACTGCGTGTATTAGACGTCGTGTAAATTAAATGATGTTAAACTATATGTACCGATAGATAAGAATGTTATAGGTTTAGTTAGAAAGCATTTTCTATTCAAAAGCATTATACAATTTTTGGTTACGGTATTGTTGTTGGTTTTTAGATAAGACGGTTTTGGTTTAGATTTTTGATCGTGCGTGTGCATAATGTAATGTTTTGCTACATTGATGATTTTCATATTTGGGTCACGGATTATACAAAAAAAAATCAGGTGGCAGAAATTTACGCACTTTTTAAAAATTTTTATGATGGGTGGGGAAACCAATTGTGTATACTCATGTACAAAAATCAATTATAACAAAGTAAACAAATTCATTAATAGTTTGCTCTAAATACTATAACTCGAGCTTCCTCTAAGATGCCCGTTTTCGCAACATCTACAATATCTACAACTCGCCGACAACGTCGAGTACTCGTCGTCAACTATTGTGCGGCTACCTCTGGTGTGGTATCCATTTCTTTTCTCCGGTTGAGACGTAATCAATAGAAGATCGTTCAGGTAAGCGTCGATATGCGAATGATCACAATTGTGAGCGAGATATTTCATGGCATGCTATTGATCTTGTTGAATTATTTTTAGAGTTTAATTCGAAAGCCTACTATATGTATGTGACAAAAACACTTTATTGGCATGGTACAAGTACAAAAAAGGTACCATTGGATAGGTATTGAAATAGACTTTGAATCTGTATTAAAAAAAATTAAACAATTTTCGTTTTTTTTTTTGATATTTTTGATTTTTTGTGGAAAATTGGGCAATATGCGATTTTTTGCGCCCAACTGTATATTGTAAATCAAATGATTATATGGTTTTAGGAAATTCTATTGTGAGTTGTGGAGTTAAATTAATAAATCTTTATATTATTTAGGTAGCTTGTGAAATAATAATATTTCTTTGAAATATTAATTGCTGATCTACCTCTAGTAGATTATAAGTAAATTAGAATTGTGTTGTGCCGTACGATCGCTAGGTGCTTGAAACCGGGTCGATCCGTCTGCAAAAAAAAAAAAATTCCTATCCTTCCTATTGTTTTGTGTAAACAGGCTGTAGGAATAGGCCCGGAGTTATCCGGGACACTTATCAAGTACTTGGTTCTACAGTCCAATCAATCAATCAATCAATCTGCATTCAAAATTAATTACATGTATGACTTAGCGCCGGTTATTCTCTGTGCCTGAAAATGTTTACTCAATTATCGCAACTAACAGTTAGGGGTGAAAAAAATACGAGTTGTAAATTTTTTTGTTGTTTTGAATTTCCAGAGCAATTTTAATTTGACGTAAAATCTAAGAACTGCTTTTAAAATAAGAATGCAACAGTATTAAAATTAGTGTTTGTTCGGGGATTGCTGAGAGAGGAGATATTTTGTGATCTTCCTATATGTATAATCCCACTGTGCTAGCAACCAAAATAATTAACATTCTAAACATAAAAGTTTTGGTAGAGCAGAAATTTTAGAATTCCGACAACAACAATTGTACGGAAAATTTTTTAAGTCATCGTTTAAACCAAATTACTAGCCTTTAAGTCCAATTCAATATGTCAAAAATTTGAATATAAATATCTCCTTAAAATGGATGGATCTACAGCATTTTGTAGTGTCACTGTACGTGCTGGCCTATTTCCGCAGTTAAACATTACATTCTTTATGAATTCGGCACTTTATTGTGCTATTTTGGGTTTGGCAAATGTTGCCCAATCTCTTACCAAAATGGAATTAAAATAATCGAGATTACTTAAGAAGTTCGTTTTATTAGTACAGGTTCATATGCTAAGGCATAATTTATTGTGAAAGTGAAGTATTTAGCATGAAAATGTATACTTATTTGGCTTCTAGATAGAATAACTAGATTATTACCTAATAGCTGCTACCTATACAGCAGTTTTATCAGACCAACGTAAAATAAAAACAAAATTATGTGCAAATTGAGTTTTTAATAACATTTCTTAGGTTGTCGACGTTGACTACATTGTAGATGTGAGCGACGTAAACAATTGCTATGTGTAATCTACCTCGCGCATCCTTTGGGGTAGATTCTGACAAAGTGGCAATTTGTCGTGACATTTGCTTATTGTTACAAATTGAAGTCGTTGAAAATTTACGATTCGGATTCAGCAGTTTACAGCAGCTGCATTTTTAAGTTATATCAGATATATTATCAGATTTTGAAAATTATAACGACTCACAAATATTTTGTATTAAAACTTATAAGCCACGATAATAAAAAACAATGACAATATTATTAAAATTGTCGGGTTATTTTTTGTGACATTTCGAAAAAGTCACCGCATGCTGATCTCGATTTAGTACTCACAAGTATTTGACACAAAATTGTAGTAGAATTTTTAGAACAATGTCACAAAAAATTGTCATGTGTCACTTGATCAGAATCTAGGGCCTGGCCGAAAACAATATTGTTTCATACACATTTAGAAGAAACTTAAGAAATAGAAACGTATGTCTTTCGAATTAAGTCATTACGCCTAGTTAAAATTTATAATAATAAGAGAATAATAATAAAAACAAAACTCAGCATTTTTGGTGACCAGCCGACTGAACATGGCAACGATCAAACAACGTTAACTAATTTACTGGCACCTGTAAAAATCGTGTTAATACTATATAGAAAAACTCAAACAAGAGAATTAATTACAACATCATGACATAACAAAAACATAACATACGAGTAGATACAAGTAGCATTTATTAAAATTTTTAATTATTATATAATAATATATATTTTGTTAAAATAATTAGCTTTCATTATGCATATGATAAAATGTTTTCATAACATAAATTATTCATATAAAGAGACGATTAAAAATCAAATATTTTATTTATCATATTATTTGAAATGAATTTCAATTAGATACAAATACAAAATCCGTAGAAATTTAAAAAATAGGTTTGTGTACGTATTTTGTCGGGCAAATAAAAATTACAAGAACATTTTGTCAAAATTTACTCTGACTAGATTAAGGGTTCCAACTGATTTTGGGTGAATGGAGGCCGACCAGATTAGTGAATGTGGCACCGGGCATTTTACTATAATTTTAAGTGATTTTAATCTTATTATGGGGCGCTTATGTCAACACCTACACGCGTTTTAGAAATTACGTTCCACCTTATTCCAATCGAACTTTTTTGACGGTTCTAAGCTAGATGGCAAGGTAGGAGTCGGAGTCTTCTGTGAAAAGCTTAATGTTAATATTTCCGTTCGTCTCCCTGACTACTGCAGCGTGTACTAGGCTGAAGTGGTGGCGATAGGCGAAGGAACATGGTTGAAGCATAACGTGGTATCCGTGACGGATATCGCGATTTATGTGGACAGTCAGGCGGTGGTCAGGTCGCTAGAGGCGGTTTGCCTGAAGTGACGGGTGGCGCTTAATTGCCGATCATCTCTTAACGAGATGAGCGAGTAATTCAGCATCCAGATAGTTTGGGTCCCTGGTCACTCGGACGTAACGCGAAACTACAGGGCACACGAACGGTACGACTCTCCAGATGCAGCTGGAAAGAGCCTATAGCAGCGCTCAAATTGGCGCTCAGTAAAAAGGCAATCGCCTTAACAGATGAGAAGTGGACCAACACTATCACGTGCAGGGTAGCAAAACAGGTTTGGCCAAAACTGGGCATGCGGCGCTAGAAAGCACTAGTATTACTGTGAAAACGAGAGGTAGCATTGGTCGTAGGGATACTGACAGGACACTGCCTTTTTGGGGAACATGCGAGAAGGCTGGGTGTACAGACGAACGACTTTTGCAGAATTTATTTGGACGAAGAGGAGGAAGAGACGTTAGATCACTTTCTATGCTCGTGTCCGGCACTATCACGCAGAAGGCATAAGTAAGTATTTAGGTGTGTACGGTATGGATAGCCTTTCGTAACTAGCGGGCTGTGGAGTGCGAGATATTTTACGCTACATAAGAAGCTCTGGATGGTTTCAGCGGACTGTAGAGATGCCGAATTTTGGTGAAATTAAGCTTTTTTTATTAAAACTCGTCATTTCAAATTTAAAAAATAATCAGAAATAATTTTGTTTTAAATTTAATTTTCGATCTTTTTGCTTGCAATATTTTACGTTAAAAGAAAGTATCTGCTTTTATAAGTTTCTAATTTATTATAAGTAGAAAGAGAGATAATGTTCATACCTTTGATTTTATACAACTTGGACTGATTGAACAACTTCTACTGAAACTCCTTGTATACGTTTTATTAAAGATGTGTTAACTTTAATTATTTAGCATATGTATACCAGGATGGATGCGGTTGTCACGCGTGAAGCTCTCTTCGGGACTCTAGGGGGCACTTGAGTCAGCTACGTATCTTGCAGCTACTTCAAGTGTTAGTGTTACATTCTCGCGATGATGACCACTGATTTATTGGTTTTGTGCAATGCAAAAACTTGACGAGAACTGGGCTGAGATAAAGTATTAATCGTGTCGGGCTGATAATCGACTGGTACGATGTGTGTAAGTTTAGTATTTTTCCTACTAAAAATTTTGGTAAAACAGATAGAAGCCCCGGTGGCAAAGTGGTCAGCAGGCTTGCCAGCGACCGGATGTCCCGGGTTCAATTCCCGGTGGTGATAAGGAAAAAATTTCACGGCTGGTTTAGGATTAACGAATTAATCACTCATTATCCGAAATGAAAATATGATTATGAAACCTCATTTGAGGCGGCCAAATGCCTTGATGGGATACAGTGACACAAGAAAGAGAGATAGAAGCCAACATTATGAGTTCTACTCAGCCAAGTAGGCTATCGAAATCACAACATACACACTGCAAGGGGAAATCTGTGGAACTGGTCTCGACACCTTTATTGCTCCTACCGAGAAATCCCTTGACGGTAATGAATAATTAATCAATGATAGCTTTTCTAGACAAAGAGGAGAGCTAACAATGTCAGACCAGCGTCGATTATGCAGGCAGCTTCTTCAAGAACGATTCACTCACGAGCTTGGTGGATCGAATGCTTAAAAGTAGGGTCGTGACTGCCAGCTTGGGTGGGTCCTTCAATGACAGATTTGTGAGTAGAAGCACACTACTAGGTGGGGTATTATCTCGTCTTTCTTGGAATTATGACAATAAATGACCTTTTATTAAACCTTTCTCCAGGAAATAGAAACGTTCTCTGATCGACCCCCAGGCTCAAATGATATTGGATTGACCTTAACTGATAAAGCGAAGTTTTTCGCAATACCATCCGCATAACCAACCTCCTTAAAACCTCACCCATCCAGGTTTAATAACAAGTCAAGTATGAACAAGTTTCAAAGAAGAGGGTGATAATACTTTTCCTTGCCGTGTGCATCTGCTCACAAATTTGCTATTGGAGGATCCACACAGACTACCAATACCAGGCTTTTAAGCATGTGATCACCACAAGTTAATAACCGAAAAGTTAATAAGGATTATTCGTAATATTCAAGGGGTATTATTTTCGATAGGAGCAATAAGAGAGTAAAGAGCAGTTTTCCAAGATTTCCCCTTGCAGTATGCATGTTGAGATTTCGATAGCCTAAAAAAATATTGGAATAAGGTCTTTGGGACTGCAATAAGACTTTTTTTCCTGTGTTGTTCCTAGGCCTTCGTAACGCAGTGTTAATAAAGGCGTCGAATAGCTGATTCAACCACGACATCAAACCTTATGTAGAATCAGCGAGTTTTGGATCGGTAATGAATAACTTAGAATAGCTTCTATAGCTAGATTTTTTAATGGGTTCTGTCCAATTCAATTTGATGATTTATTTATTTATTTAAATATTAAAGGAAATCGCAATTATGATTTCAAAATTAACAAAAGTAAAATATGAAATATTTTAACAAAAAAGAAAATAAAAAAATTAATCTATTCACACTTAGTTTGTAAATAAATAAGAATTATAAATAAAACAATTATTTAAATTAAACAGTTGTACTTCAAATATGAAACTGTCAAAGGACTTATTAAAAATTTAGAAAATAAGATTTTAACTTTTTTTTAAAACTGGTTTTTGATCGATCGATTAATGGGATTGTTGTCACCATAGTTGGTTGGGTGGTGATCGAGCGCCAAAAATTGATGATTACGCAAAGTCCTGCTTGGGACATTTATGGATATGTTTTCCAGGATGAAAGATGAATCACTGTGGCCGAGAAGGACATTTCCGATAAAAGCGGCATCCAGAAGTAGACGCCTGTTTTCAAGCGTGCACATGTTATATTCTTTGCACCTTGTAGAGTTAGGAGGTAAACGAGTCACATTTTCGTAGAATGGTATATTGTAATCATAATTTCAACCAGTTTTTTTCAACAGGATTATATAAGAAATTTTTTTTGTATGCTTTCGATTCTGTTCATGTGCACAGCGTAAGAGGGGCTCCAAACCGTTACAGCATACTCCACTTGAGATCTAATATAAGCGTAACATAATGTGCGTATAGTATGTATATCCATGAATTCTCCAGTCCACCGCTTGACAAAGCCAAACATGGAGTTGACATAATTTTACATTTCTTAATATTGACGTGTAATGAATTTTGGACACACCACTCACTAAGTCTGTTGAGGTCATCCTGCAGTTTATCAACATCATGCTTATGTTTAATTGTATCAAAAAAATTTTACGTCATCAGCAAATATTAAAAAATTTGAGTGTTTAATTATCTTGGCTATTCAATCGATGAACACAATAAAAATCCAGTGTCCAATATGCGATCCTTGAGGGACATCAGAGGTCACTTTGATAACATTGAATTTCTCATTCCCAATTAATACATATTGCAGTCGGTTTGTCAGATACGATTTAAACAAATTAATAAATTCTGTTGAAAACCCGAATTCGCGCAGACTTTGGAGTGCTTTGAGGTGGCAAATAGGGTCGAACGCCTTGCTAAAATCTGTATACGCTATACATCTACTTGATGATGATTTTTTATCTCATTTAACACTTTGTAGGTAAATTGGACCAGATTAGTAGATGTCGATCTTCCAGGCATGAAGGCATGTGTTGGTAAATAGAGATGTGACGTATCAATGTAGATTTAAAAAGCATTGCCCACAATCAGCTCAAAAAATTTAGGAATTGACGAAGATGTTGAAATTCTTCTATAACATGAGACATCCTCCCTCTTACCCGATTTGAAGATAGAGGTTATTTTCGATATTTTCCATTTATCAGGAAACACGGCTGTGGTTATCGATTGGTTGAAAAGTTTGCAGAGTGGATTTGTGAAACTACTCACAAACCTTTTTAATATAAAGGCGGGTATATCATCCGGCCCACATCCATCTCCAAATTCTTTTAAGGCTGATATAACATTCTCTTCATGTATGACAGGTGGAATAATAGAAGTATTGCTGTTGCCTATTTTATCAGTATATTCCATATTATCACAAGGGCTATATACTGATTGGAAAAATGCTGCAAACATGTCTGCTATCACTTTTGCGTCCAAAGAGCTGGTATTATTATGAGTCATATTGGAAGGATATCCCTCGATTTCCCGTTTGGATCGGAAGTATTTCCAAAATTCTTTAGGATTTGATTTCATTTTTGTTTCAATACTTGAAAGGTAAGACCTGTACTTAAAATTGAAATAGACGTCAAATTCAGTCAAAGGTGCTCAGATTTCTTTCCTACTGTAATGTTGTATCAAATACAATGTCCAAAGGTTTGTGGTTGATATCGTTTACAACAAATGGATTCATTGATTCAGTTACTTTGAAAGCATCCTCCTCAGTGGTGGACCATATCAAGAAACCTATCGATGTTATAAGCAGTCATATTAATTTGGTTGAGGTTAAAACCAAGCATGGCTTTTGGATGCTTTTGGTGCCATTTTATTTACATTCTGATAATAGATTGTACTCACATCTTGATAACAATGATCAGAAAAGGAGTAATCCTCCGAGGTTAGTACTACATTGTGTATATTTTTTTTAATAATAAAATTATGGAGTAACTCGCCTCGTTCGTTTGTATTAATGCTTCCCCAAATTGTGTGATGTGAATTTGTATCATTTTCCAGGATGACCATTTCCAGGATGATCATTTTCCAGGATGATTTTTTGCTTTTCAGCCTCCTTCAGTGAGCTTCCGAAAACTACACTTGTAATTGCTTCTCCAGTACCTGGAATGTAAGCTGGAATTAGCAAGAGATTTCGACCAACCATCAAATGTTTGTTGGTACTATTTCTGAATTATTGTAATTTGATAACAGAAATTTTTTTAGTTACAAATCTTAAGCGTATAGCAGGTTATATTTAGGTGTCCTAAGTTCAAGTACCCGGTCACCATTGACCGAAGGTTCTTGGACTAGGAGAAAATATATCTAATCTGCCGAGGCTGCCTTGGAATGAAGGTGGTTAAACTGCAGGAACTTCATTCTAGTCCCTCCCCGATTTTCTACTCCCTCACCGATTTTCATGATGTTCCACCGAGACAAATACCGGTATCGGCGACCTAAATATGTCACTCTCATCTTTCTTATAAGTCTTGAGTGTGACTGTGCTGAAATCATAGCTAATTAAACAATTAGTTTTTGTCTATTCTATAGTTAGCCTGTGGTTAATTATAGATCAGCTATTATTATCCAGAGGCCACTCTTTGGTCGGCGGATAAGTATTTCCAGTATTTTTTTTTGTGCCGGTGGATTCTGCTGGGATTCAAATGATCGCCCTAGATCTGCGGGCGATATCCTCTCTAGCGACTACTTCTAGTCTCACACAAGACCAGACTTCACCTAGCCTCTCTACATTCTTCTTGTACAGGGTCAGTGTACAGGGTCCTCCAATTGCTGGACGATATAAATTCGTATACATGGGCTCTGTTAATGTTAGCTATACCACTAAGTGTTATTTTTGCAACCTAAGTGGAGCTAGCCCTGATTTTCAGCCCGAAATTTTAATTTTATAGTATTATAAAAAAAAAATATACGCAAATTTTTGTCATACGCAAAATATAACTATTAATTAATTGTGTACAACTATCGAATTAATCGTAGCTTTTAAATTTTTATAAAAATAATAACATCAAATTTATTTATTCAGCAAAACAAAAACAAAAACCTTAAAAAAAAAAAATTCAAAAATGTTTTCAGAACTATATTCAGCTTGAGAAATTTTGAATCGGGAATTACTTCGACTATAGTCGATTAAATCTAGCATCATGTGCGATTCACGCGCAGTTGACCTATACCAACTGTTTTGACTAGAAAAAGACAGAATTTCAGAAAAATTCTATCTGGAATTATCTGTATATATTCGTTTGAATCTCGCCTCACAGGCGATCCGCGAGCACTTGACATATATTGCCGGATTCATTGAAGTTTTGACTACAAACGAGGATATTTGCAACTAATCCGGCGGTATATCCATGCTTGCAGTACTTACAAACTTCAAACGACTATATCCATAAACAATATATTAAAATTTCGGGCTGAAAATTCGGGATAGCTGGTCAATAACGTAGTGCTAATTGAGATTCCGCATTGTCGTCTTCAGCTTAAGTTAGGTCTGTCTTTGTTTCCAACAATCGAAGGGATAATTTAAAAATACATAAAAGTAATATTTATAATTTCGGACTGAGTGCTCTAAATGTCATAACAGATTATCATGACACATTTTAATGTCGCGACAGTTATATTTTTTCGGACTGGAATCGGACAACTTTCTCGACAATTACAGTTTAGTGTTGATATCGGGCTTTTTGAACTGAATATCCGGCTAGCTAGGGTACCAAACAATAGTAATATCTAATATCTAAGTAATCTTAATAATACACAAAAATAATTTTGAAATTTCGGGCTGAATATTATAAATGATAAAATCATGATAGTGTTTACTGTCGCGACAGTGAATTTTTTTCGGGCTGCATAGTAAACTCTCGCGATAGTTGCCATCGCGTTTTTCGGGCTCAGTTTCGGGCACGCTTCATATACATTTTTCAGCACCTCATTCAAAGGGCAAAATATCCATGTCCGTTCTCTTCGCCAACGGAAGCTTTCCAGGTTTTTTTTCCTGGTTTTGTAAGTTAAAGGCGAAAGTCCCATCAGTATTACTTTCCAGGTTTTTAAAAGCTCCTTACTATTCATTTTTTTTGTATTTTTAGTTTCATGTTCATCCATGTTTTGTTACACATCCGGAGTATAAATTGGTACAGTACTTAGTGGAAAATACTTATAAAGTATTACTACTCTTATTATGATTCTTATTGAGAAAATAAACGGTTAAGAATTTTTAATACACAAATATTTTAAATCAAAGTTAAATTGTAACTGTAATAAAATCGCTATTACATTTATCGATATTACGTACATAAAATAGAAAATTAAGCTAAAATTTTATGGCTATTTATCGATAACAATTTCACGATCTACTTAAGTCAACAGTTTAATAAAAATATTACCATCGACGAAAGATAAAACCAACACACCAACAGCAACAGAAAACTGAAACATAAAAATAATGTTATTCAATAATATTTAAATTTGAATGAAAATCGAACAAAAAAAATCTGCGAAGGATCAACACATGACTTTCATATTATTAGTACTATGGCATTTGTATTTCCGCAGAAAGAATTATATTTTACTAAAATTCATCGATTACTTTTTAATGCAATAACTATTTGGTCTTTAAAATAAGTTAGTTTGAACCATGTTAAGTTTACCAGCCATATCAATCTATAAACTATACATAATCTAAGTTGGAACACTTTGTCGCTGTGTTGCAACCGAACTAAAAAATTGGTAAATGGAACGTTCCCACATAACAAACTAAATTGAAACGAGGCTAAACACTGTTTTTTCCCTATTTGGAAGATTACCACCTCCACGAATATTTTCTAGCGTCTAAAATACTTTCCTCATTTCGTAAATTCGATGTAGTTAACAAGGCAACGAGTATAGAGCAATATATAAGTAATTTATTCAGTTTATTTATAATTTTATAAATAAAAAAATTGAATTTTGTTGAAAATTGTTTTATTTGTTGCTTTTTACTCATATTTTGTCGTCTATATAAAATGTAAAGTATAAAATCAATAACTCGATACCTACAGATTAAATTTCAATTGGGGCAATCAAAACGCTCGACGGATAGGTAAAATATTCTGTTTGAGTTTGTTTTTTTACTTCACCTAAGCTTATATTGTGCAGAGCTAGATGAAACCTTGAAATTAAAATATGTTACGTATCATGAGGTATAAAATATGTAGGAGTATGTAACTTTACGCAGGTGCTATCTATTCTAGGATTATAGATTTTGTTGGAAAAATGACAAGCAATTAAAAATAAAATAATAGTCAATCGAACAACAATTAAAATTTCAATCGTTGTTCGCTTTAGTAAAATATAATACGAGTATGTATTTAAAAATACATAAATTATTTTGACGTTTATTAAACGTCATTGGTTTAAATAAAATATAACTTTTTACTTACCGTGCTTATTAATGCGACTTTAAACCGTGTACGGGTCATTCGACTATAGTGAAGTTTCTGACAAACTTTACAACAGCGTAAATCTACGCTTAAAAAACGGCAAGCTAATTTAGCCATAACCATGTGTCATATAATTTTTTATGTTTTGTAGAAGCCAACATGTTTATGCGGTGGAGCAGTCATGGGTTTTTTTAATTTTAAAATTTTGGTATGGTACAATGATATCTAAGTAAATTGAAGTGTGCCATCGTATAGTACTGACCCTATTGCACCTTTTGTGGAACCCAACATAATTATGTGACCCGTTGAAGCATATATTTTCTATGTTCGAATCACAAAAAAACGAATTCATTTCCCCATATTCAACCATTCGAATTCATTATCGAATCACGTGAATTCTATACCGATGGTAAATCCAAAGGAATGGGCGCAAAGGGCCGAATGTCGAAGGGCCGAATGTGTCGAAGGGCCGAATGTGTCGAAAGGTTGGCTTCTACAAAAGATGCAATAGGATCATTACTATACGATAGCATACTGCGATTGACTTACACCTCTCTACGATGCCTTATCAATGGCCTACGAATGGTTGAATTTTCGATTTTTATAATTCAAATTTAGGCTGTGTGCTAAACTTAAAGTAAAAGCCAATTTTAAGTAAATTTTTCGGTAAATTCAATTATTTTTCAAAAACTCTATGGCAAAATGAGCGAAAAATCTGTCCTAAAACCTGTTTTTACCGTAGTAAATGATTTACATTTAGTTTGGCAAACAGCCATAATTATATACTTTTTATTTTTGACTTTGATGACGTAAAATAAATTTAAATAGATATTTTTTGTGTTTTTTGCTTTAATCCATGCCACCTGTTCTGAAACCCCGCTCTTTCGCGGTTCATTTTTTCCGTCGTACTTTACGCCCATGAGTTTTGCACGCCGATAGGGAGTCGTAGTTGTGTTCCTTTAAATCACAGATCGTAATCTGATGATAATTTCCTTTTGCATCCTACCCCTATCGAGATTCGAGCCCGTTATCTCCCGATCGAAATGCCAAAGCACCTACAAAACGGCTTGGTGCGCTTGTTACCACCAAAACTTTAAGTCGTTGCACAACTGTTCTTACAGTGGCCCACGAAGACCTTTCAGTTCTTTTCTGAATTTATAGCATCATGGAACTGCTCTTAGGAATGCTTGCAATTGTTGTTTCGATTTTATGGGCATTGACGATGTAACCCAGAAACTCCAACTCTTTCGGGCCAATGAAAAAATCAATGAAAAGAAAAGTATATAAGTATTTTTAGTCTCGCTTATCATGTATCGATTAACTGCGTGTTGATAACATGTTGATTAGTTTTTTCAACTTCGACAATATTTGTTGCGACGTTGACAGTTGATACTTGTTTGGTTTCACTGCTTCAATCATCAAAATGATAACTACGAATTGACTCGTTTATCAAGTGGCCAAAAGTTCCAAAATGCAATCAACAAGGACTGAAAATTCGATCGACCGCTTGAAAGACGCCTTTACCGTTATTTACTCTGCGATACCATCACTTCCGATAAATTTGAGTCAAAAAGATTTCAGTCTGCGATGAAAACGGCGTCGAGCTCAGATACGACCGATGAAAACTTGGACTTATGTAAACCAAGAACAAAATATCCAATCACACGCGATATGAAAATCGAGTAAAAAAGGGAATAGAGGAATGAGTTCCAGCATTCCAGGTTGGTGAGGAGGTGTTGGTAAAAATTTTCATCAATATTAAGTGGAATTGCTCACCCGGAGTCATTCTAAAGAGGCCCGGCTTGGTAAACATCTTGTGCTAACCAAAACACTAATGGGCATGAGAGGAATTAAAAGGAACCTGAGAGATACCACAACCACGTCGTACGACTCGAGCTAATACCGGAAGAGCTTCTCAGCGCTATGATGGCTATGGCATGATCGAACTGAATCATTGCGATAAACGCATTTAGAAATTAGTCTTTATTTTTTTGTTATATTTAATTTCCTTATTTTTATGTTGTTATCAATAGTTATTAACTTGGGGTGAATTTGTAAGCTAAGCCACCTACGAGTACGCAAAAAAGTGGAACTATATCACAGAATTGGACGGCTGCGATAATTGTTAAATTACCAGATCAATTGAATATCGAAACCAATGAACATCCCACCACGACAAGAAAAATAATGAAAAAGTCATCAGGCAACACTTAATTTGCATTATCATTTGAGCCCGAAATTTGTTTATAGTATTTGTTAACTAATCTAATGTGTTACTTTTATCGATTTGTAATGTTTACCACTACGCCGTAAAAAGCCTTAGTCGATCCGTATATGTTGAGATTTTTTACTAATGATTCGTTAAGGAAATTCAAAAAGTCGGGTGCCGACTTACCATAATCCAGTTACGAGAAAGATTCTAAATTAAATTTGCAACCATAACGGTCCTGATCAGTTTTCCAGAATTTAAGCGGATATGATAAAAAACGGTTTGTCAAACAAAAATTCGACCATAGTTTACTGTTAAACTTCAAACCGGACTGCAGTTAAGCAGTGGTAGCTTTCATACGAGCTTTTTCGATTATGCTAATATTTTGAAAAGTCTGTAGCACTTACGAAAAACCAATAAAAACCAAAAAGATTAAATTAAATTTCAAAAAATTTGTTCAGACCATTTTGTTAAATTTTAACGGAAATGACGTGGATTATTTGCTCACATTAAGTTTAAACAATACTCGTAGTGTAAAAAGATTTGGCAGATTAAGCCGCAATTCGTTACAAAAGTAGATTTTTCCGGTCACACTGAAGCAGTATTTACGAAAGAATGGATCTCTGTACTGTTAGTGGAGAATCCTGTTGTCCTTTTCTAAATTTTCGTGAGATTCTTAAATAGATTTAAATCAACAACAAAAATTATTTGGAGCACTTTTAAAATGAAACCGAGGATGATTAGCCCATAAATAAAATTAATTTGTCGCCGTAATGGATTACGTAAAAAATTAATTAAAAATGCTAGTATTGCTCTAAACGATTTAATTAAGGGTTTTAATTGTAGGTGATCAATTGTGATGATATCAGATTGTCCTGGCAATAAGCAATTTTTAATTTCCGTCCAATTCGGAGTGCATGTAAATGCGATAATCTGGACGTCCATAATTGCGGACATAATATGACATCGCATCCGGTGCATATTCATGCATGTGTAAGTTGCTTGGAAAATTGTAATTCGGCCAAGGTCATTTACATTGCCATCGTTATTTATCGCATCTCGTAGATGAATGTATTCTCCTGATCGCAATTGTCGTTGATTAAGCCGAATGAACAATAACCGCTCTGTTTCTATTTTGGCGTGAATCTCCACTACGGATACTAATGATATAATTGGCAACATTCTTAAATATGATTGTCTCGATTTTCGAAAGTCATTAATCTGTTTGCATGTAGCATTTCTCTAATTCTTATTTTTACCACCCACCCTAATCCGACGAACCAAAGCCCAATAGTAGACCGTGGTAGTTAGCTAGATAGATAAATAATTTTCTATAACGAAAAGGTTAAACCTGGATCAAGAATTCGTTCCTGATCCTCACCTGCAAACTACGAGGTTTCGATATCGTATCATCGAAAACGTACCTTTACGAGTAACTTACAGTAATAATAACTGAAACCAACCCGCGTTCTCATTACAACCTGTTTACTCACCGTCCCTTAATATTCTTCAATGTATTTAAGTCCGGAGAGTACGATGGCTATATGGCAAGAGTTTTTCGTTTTTAGCTTGGATCTAAGGGCCGTATTCTTGAAATCGGTGGAAATTTCCCCAACCGGAATACAATTTGCTTTGGAATTCTCTATATTATTCGAATTTTTCGCCGGCTACTTATATTTTTTTTAAATTAAGAAACTCCGACTGGGTTAATCGATTCGAAATTATTCTCTTAGGCTGCGGGCGAAATCTAAGGTAAATCGTTTAGTACGGTAAATCGTAATTTTATTATACAAAATTACCATTCCTACCGTGCCAAATCGGCAGTAAATTCCGTTGCAAAAAATGGTTTGAAGGGTGAAAAGTACGGGTTTGAAGCGTTAAAATAAACAAAATAAACGTCAAATAATCTGATGTCATATTACTGTTTGCGTTGTGCAAAAACAAATATGGAACAAAATAATCAAAAAATGACTTTAATTATAATGTTGTGTGGAGAATTAATAAAAATTGTGAAGAAGTACCTCAAGCTGCAAGGAAAAATATTGCAACAAATTTACAAATTTAGAAATCGCGATCGGTAAATTTACAGATTATTGAAGTTGAAATTTATAGGGTATTGTAATGAACCCCCTATAATTATAAATATACTTAATGGGGATCACGAAGAGACAAAATCGAATATACGAATAATACCATTATCATTTCGTAAATTAATTGAGTTGATTCCGTTTAAACTCCATGGATGGAGTTTTGAAATCGAATTTATCGTTTTTTTGTTTTGGTTGCGATGTGGCACATCGTATCGTGTGGTGTCGAAGGCAATGCTAATGCCAAAGAGCACAGTGAGGAATATTATACATAAATATTTAATAATATTTGAGGAAATGTCAAATAACATCGTGCACATACTACCACCAATGGCAGCATTAGGAGACATTGGAGCAAAATTTGCCACAAAAGCACGTTCAGATGTATTCAGCAAAGCTGTGGAGGCAATAGACTCATGTCATATAAAAATAAAATGTCCACCCAACCAACGCGATCAATATATAAACCGAAAGTTGGACTACTCTATACAGCTTCAAGCCGTTTGCGACGCAAATTATAAAATTATTAATATGTGTGTTGGCTATCCGGGGTCGGTACACGACCAACGTGTATTAATAAATAGCAAACTATATAGATCCGGTAGTTTTTCCCCAGTTGGTTTCTTTCTTTTGGGTGATGCGGGATACAAGAGTATCATGAATCCCATTTGTATTGTAACTCCTTACAAAGGGTTATCCTTGACAGTGGCTCAAACTCGGTTCAACCATTCCCATTCGAGGGCTCGAATCACCATAGAGCAAACATTTGGAATGATCAAGACACCGTGGCGTTCTATATTTTTTAAAACTCTAGAGTTAGAAGTTAAACGATGTGTCAAAGTGGTGTGTGCTTGCTGCGTAATGCACAATATATGTTAATCATCCGGAAATTTTACCGACTTTAGGTAAATAGAGGAAGAAACAACCAGCTACACAAACAGTCCCAGAGACCATATAGACGCAGCACAGTTTCGAGACTGATTGTGTTCACGGTTGTAGATAAAACCAGAAATATTTACAAAATTAAAACGCACTTATGTATTTCAAATAAAACTTCAAAAAATAATTGGTCTATTTCATCACATTTGTTAAATTCAGTCTAATTCATTAATCACATATATTTATTTATCACAAATCACCTAACTAAGTTTCATTCCAAATTTGGGCGCTCGAAATCGGGAAACATTTGCTTAGTCGCAAAACTAACCAGCTTTTGAATATTTGCAACGCTTTTCCGCACGTCCTCCGAAGTTGTTTTTAAAACCTCCAGTATTTTTTCAGAATCTTTTTTTGGGGTTTGTTTTGCTTTTTTGGAGGGCAATTCGCATTCAATATTGTCCGAGTCAGTCGAAATGTCAATAAAATTTGATGGGGAGTTACTGCTCACATTTTGGAAGCTACTGGATGAGCCCACGGAGGTAGATGGAGCATAATTGAAATTGGCATCCCAATCTATAATATACGTTGGATGTAGTCCATGTTTGGTCTTAAAAAAATCGTGAAGCTCATCAAATATCTCCCATTGTGTGGGCAGTAGTTCCCCATCTTCCGTCGATACCCCCGATTGGTGCTGTATCATCTTCTGCAATGAAATAATTTTATAAGTCTATGATTAGAATAATTAAGTTAAATATTTACCTTATATTTCTGTGTGACATTTTTAAATTTTTTTTCAAGATTAGTTAACTTAATCACCTTCCTTAAAGAAATAAACGTATGTAAATACATAACCAACAATATCGAATAAAAATACACTTACTCCCAACACTGACGTGGATTACAATTTTTGCTCTGGAACTCACAGTCCAGCATTATTCTGCCTCTTATCAACGAGTTCTCTTCGTCTAATGTCCCTGAAATTAAAAAGGAAAATATATTTTCAAAATAAAATACAAAGCATACATATGTATGTAGAAACTCGTATACTTCAAACTTACATCTTTGGGAATATTTTTTTTTTTTGATTTTTCCATCGTGTTTGTTAATAATATTAATAATATGTATTAATATTTTACGATATAATTTTTTATCTGAAAAAAATTATTAAATTCAAAATATTTGAAAATTCAAAATATTTTACCTAACGATACCGGTACAATCATGTAAACGTAAAATGAAGATTTCATGAATATGGCCCCAGGACGTTACTATTTATGCGATGTGAATCCGGGGCAGTATCATGCTGATAAATCCACCCAACTGGTCCAAAAATATGTTTAAATTGTGGAAACTGTTAAGTATTTTGTTTGTAATAGAAAATAGCTCCCTAACCATTTATTCTGCCTTTTCTGTTATGGTGTCTGCCCAAAAAACCTTCATTCTTTCATAGATCGTTCCTCATCAGGAAAGACAACTTTCGTCCAAGGCCTTTTCAATTTTTGCATCTTGTTGAAAAGTTTAGCATTTTTAAAAAACAACAAAAATTAATAAATTTAAAATAATTTAAAGATAAAATTTTTTTATTTTCTTTTTTTTTTTTATTTTTGTTTATCTTATACAAGAAAGTATTACCTAATACAAGAAAATATTACAAAAAAAATTTTCTTTAGAAATCAAGAGTGCGGTGCATTCGAGTTCTATGTATACATTCGTGGTCAAAGAAAATCGGGAGTTGGCCACAACAGATTTACCCCTCCGTTTTTTCTCGAAATTTTGGAAAAATGTTAGCTCTGTGTGTTCTACTTTTCTGAGTGTTCCATTTAATTGTTGTATGCGTGATGTTATTACATATTTTGCTTCTTGTCTTTCGAATCGCTTAAATAATTCCTAACCCACTTTTTTCGTGCTATCCGTACATTTATGATTTCAATACTTCGGAATACTCTTTCAAGTGAAGTTTTTTTAGTAGCATTTGTTTCTTGCTGCGTTATTTGCGATTAGCGTATGTTGAGTATTGCTTTATATTAAAAAATATTTTTAATTTTTTCACTTTTGTTGAATGTGACTTTAAATAGCAGTGGCCGTTTTTAAATGATCTTGGTTCGTTGGCGTTTGAGGTTCTTCCATCTTCAGATCTTCCGTTATTTTCTCGTTCTTGCAAATAGGATGTAGACCTCATAACCCTAATTGCTCTTTTGTTTTTAACTCTTAGGTATTCCAAACTTTAAATTCTTGATTGAGGTTTTTGGTTCAAGGGAGATGGGTCGATTGATAACGGAAAGGTGACAACTTTGATAAAATGTTTAAGAAAACATTTCTACTGTCTCTTTTCTTAATGCGTGAACTTTCCTTTAAATAATCCAATCTGAAAGGACAGTTTCTCGGAAATTATTAATCAACAAATAATTGGACATACCGTTCTTTTAAATACTTTTCAACATTATTCATTGTCGGTATTTCCATTCCTTCTGTTGGGTTTAAATCGATAAAAATCTCTATCTCTTCGAAGTTACTATCATATTTTGAACCACTAGGTCCTTGATAAAGCAACGCAGCTACACTGTAAAAATATTAATGTTTAATTAATTAAATTAAAGGAAAAACATTCTTTCCATCAATTTTAATTAAGTTAAGTTCTTCAATTGAAAATACAAATTTTTGTTTACATTATGCGTACATTAAGATTATTGTCGTTCTTTGAACTTTTGTTTGCAACAACTTCTTTCATAGTTGTTGGAAAAGATCTATAGATAAAATTTCATTAGAAATTATCTAAAAGTAATCATGAAGCGTATCGCAGCGAATTTTTTCGGTTAAAATAATTAAATGTTTTATTGGTGAAATGTTATGCTAACGTTTTTACTACACAAAGGTATAAAAGGTGATTTCATTGTGCCATTCATTCAATACTAAATGTAATTGAATATAATTTTTGGGTTTGGTAAGTAAAATAAGTATTTGGGTAAAATGGTGTGTGTTGTACCTAAAATGTAAACGTAATACGCTTTTTAATTAAAATTGTATATTACTACATTATTTCTCATGATTCGTTGAGGTCGACTCGTCATTGCTACAAAATGACGAGTTTTTCTCTTCTGCATTTTTTCACAAGAGATGGGTGGTCGAAAAAATTGTTTGAATGAATGAACGAAGAAGTATGAATTCGGCCTGAAAGTTTGTTTTAATTAAGTAAACTATAATGTGACAGAATATTTAGCCCAGCTAAATATTTATGAATTTGTCCAAATGCTCATGTGTTCGAGAATTAACATATTGGGTAGAGCAAAATATTTGATTTTGCAGCCACTAGGGACACTAATCACCACTTGCGTCTTTTAATTTGCTTGTTCGATTGGCTTGCACGTCAGTGATGAGTGAAAATTGTGAATCGAGCTCTATTAATATTCGCAGCAAAGTTGACTGATACTCAATGCAACTCTTCGTGGTCGATAATAGTGTAACCCGTTGGTTGCTCGCAATATTTCACTAAATGTTTGGTTATTTTACACCATAAGTCTAATTGTATTTTGGGAGTAGCAGAACTGTGTGGGTTCTTTTACACTAAACATCAAATAGAATGAGTACAGGATCAGTGTTTGTCCTCGGGGTACATGTGGAAAAACTGATGTTGAGCAATCATTTTTGATCCTTCTAAAAATATTTAAATTCATTGTTCAATAACGTAATCTATCTAATCGAGGCCCTATTTTTGCAACACATATATTTTTCAAGTTTGTGGGTGGCACAAATATAGAATTTTGAGGGTGATGGAGTTGTCCCAGAATTTCAAATACTAATTTTTGATTTGGTCGCCCCTAAAGCCTACAATTGGTCTCCATACAATTTCACTGTCTACTTTTCATGATATTTAAACTGATCTAATTTTATTGCTGAAAAACTCTGAATTGCAGATTTTCAAGAACGATTCTTATGACTAGATGTATGAGAAATAAGATAAAAGCAACACGTTTAGGGTGGAACGACATGCCCAGATGCCCTTCATAGGCCTAGAAGGCTTTTAAAAAGTAAGTCAAAAGCTATGGTAGAAAATGGATAACTGTGAACGAGTTCATCGAATCGTATGTAAAGCAAATGCATTTTGTATAATCGTCTGCTAAAACTAATGGTCGAGACCTGTTTGGATTCCGAAAATACGTCACTTGATATACAAAAACAATCATCAACAGCAGATCATTCACGATGAAGCCCAACCTGAAAATAGAAGAAACACAAAAAACACAAAGAATCATCGAAATTAAATACATCAAAGTTGTATACTTATCTGATAATCACAGCTAACCAGTGTATGTACTGCAAACTATTGATACCTAAAGGAAACGTCTATTTACATACATTAAACTATTAAACTTGCATTATATAGCTAAAATTATGACAGCAAGAATTTGTTTTGTATAAATTTGACAAGTCTAAAAAATAAGAAAAATTATTGTAATAGACTAGTGACACTAACCATGAACAAATTTTGTACTAAATATTATAGTAAAATTATTTAATTAAAATGTTCAAGGTTAGAGGTCTCTATAGCGTTAGTAGTAAAATTTAGTAACCAAAATTTTGTTAAAAAAGAAAAAGCTCTCTTCTAATCTTGCTGTCGACCCAACAAGACTAAATATTGTAAATTATATTGTAAATTGAAAGTGGAACTCGGTGTTTTTTATTGAACGAGCTGATAGTAAAGTGAGCCATCAGGAACGAGAAAACAGAATAAATTTCCTGCGAGATTTTCTCAACAAAGTGGTACTGTCGTGTACATTGGTTCTTCGAGCCGGATCGGGCTCCATTTTGAAAAAACGCAATTACAATATAATTGGTGATTAACCTTCGGAGGTACATACAAGGACACCACGTGTGGCGGATGAACAAAATTTGGTGATGTATAAACTGTATCATAATTAATTGCTAGTATTAAGCCATCAAAACGAAATTTCTCGAGAGTATTGATTAAACGCAAAGTGATTTTCTGTGGGTGGTGAAAATAGTTTATTCGAGATTTATATCGAGATTTTCATAGCGTGTGAGAAATAATTTTTGAAGTGTTGAAATCCATTATAATGGACTCGCTAGTGAAGCAAAGAAGTGCGTGTAAGGGTAGCATGACTAAGATTCTAAACTTTGCGAACGCTTTAACCGATAGATCGGGGGAATCGATAGATGATATCAAGGAACGTTTGTCATATGCCCACAAACTGCTCGAGCGGTTTCATTCGATCGAGGATAGGCTGTTAGCATACCCAGAAAAGGAGTCGCAGATCGATGAGTTTGAAAACTCGTACTACCCTGCGGTCTCAAAACTTAACACGTGGTTGAGGAAAAGACAGTTCGGGCTAGAAAGCGTAAGCTTAAACGATAGCGCTAATCAAAGTGCTTCCCAAAACGTGTCGAGTGTAGTGAAGTACTGCAAGGTCGAAATTCCGGTATTTTCTGGAGACTACACAGAGTGGACTAGCTTCATAGATTTATTCAATTCGGGAGTGCACAATAACGAAGCGTACACACCATCACAAAAATTTCAATTGTTGGTGCGTTATCTACGGGGTGAAGCACTTGATCGTGTTCGACATCTGAAAATAACAGATGCAAATTATATAGAGGCGGTCAAAAGACTTAGCGAACGCTATGATCGGAAAAAATACATTATTAATACATTCATCCGTGATTTTCTAAATATATCTAATATTTCCAGTGCAAACGCGAATAACATCCGAAGAATTCATGACACCGCAGATACAGTGGTCCGAGGGTTACATGCGCTCGATGTTGAAAGCGAATCCAGAGATCCATGGCTGATCTACCTTCTTTTGGAGAAGTTAGATGAGGGCACGAAGTCTTTATGGGCAAAGGAGTCTGCAGATATAGATAAACCAACTATACCCGAGTTCCTGAATTTTCTGGACAAGCGAGCGGACACTTTCGAGTCAACGAGAATATTTTCATCAACGCCTGGTCCTGCTAAAAGAAATCAAGAAGTTTCGGCTAGAACAAAAAGTTTCGTATCGATTGAGTTTGGTCTATGTTTGCTTTGCAAACTTGGGAGTCATCGGTTGTCGGAATGCCCTAAATTTAAGGAGATGGCATTAGAAGAAAAATGAGGCTACATCAGCAAAACCAACCGCTGCTTCAATTGTTTGAGCATTGGACATCGAGTTATCGAATGCAGATCGAAGAGTAGGTGTCAGAACTTTCATCGCCGTCATTACACAATCATTCACGAAAACGAGAGCAAGGCAGCAAACCAGGCGCAGAACAAAGAGAACCAGGATGCTACAGTGGTGTCAGCGCTAAGTCAATCGAGGGTTAATAGCAGCGCAGTGTTATTCGATGATAGCAGTACAAGAATCTTACCTACAGCCATAGTTCGTATTACGGGGGATGATGGTACAGAGAGAGAAATCAGGGCGATGTTGGACTCATGCTCACAGACCTCATTTATAACAAATGATTGTGTACAAAAGTTAGGTCTGAAACGAAGAAATAGTCGAATCGTAATAAAAGGAATAGGTGGCGTTAGTGCAGGAAGTTCAAAGGGAGTCGTCACCATATGTATAAGATCGCGTCATGACATATTCCCACAAGCCGATACAATCATTATACAAGCGTTGATCTTGCCAACAATTTCATCCAGATTACCAAATTTAACCGTCAAGCAGGGGGATCGACAATGGTTAGAAGACATAACGCTGGCAGATCCGCATTTCAATACCTCGGGAAACATCGATCTATTACTAGGAGTTGATGTGTTCTTCCATATTCTAGAGGATGGCCAGATGTGGTCTCCTGATGGCGATCTCGTTGCTCAGAGAACCAAGTTTGGATGGGTTGTTGGAGGAGGCTCGCTAATAGGGTCAAGTGATAAGGTCTCAACATACACAACAACAGTTGATATTGATGTAGCCTTAAAGAAGTTTTGGGAGATAGAGGAAGTCACTGGTGCGTTAGAAAGTCGTATGTCCTCTGAAGAGCAAACTTGTGTTCGATACTACCAAGAAACCACAACTCGAGCACAAGATGGAAGATTCATTACTTGACTTCCATTCAAAGAATCTACTTCTAAGTTAGCAAGTACATTCAATTTAGCCCTACGTTGCCTGGAGAGCATGGAAAGGCGATTTGAACGAGATCCAAATCTACGTCGTTTGTACACCGAATTTTTGGACGAATACGAGTTATTGGGACACATGAGCAAAGTGAACGGGGAAATAGATCAGAGCGCGTATTTCATGCCACACCACGGAGTTCTGAAGCAATCGAGTTCGACCACAAAGCTACGAGTAGTTTACAATGCGTCAGCCAAAGTTGGAGGGAAAAAATCGTTGAACGAGGTTTTGCTGAAGGGACCAACCGTGCAACCGAGCTTACACGAAGTAATATTGAAATTCCGAATTTTTCAATACGTTTTGACCGGGGATATTGAAAAAATGTTCCGGCAGGTACTTGTACACGAGCATGACCAGAAGTACCAGATGATACTATGGCGAAGATCACCCGAAGAAAAAATTGCTGCCTATCAATTAAAAACCGTCACGTACGGCACGACATCAGCATCATTTGTAACCACATACACGTTAAATCAATTGGCTAAGCAATTTGAAGATACGAAATCAGAAGCAGCAAGGGTCATCAGACAAAACATTTACGTAGATGACTTGATGATGGGCGCTGAGTCTCCGAGCAAGCTGTTAAAACTCAAGACAGATGTCGTGGAAATATTATCTAGTGGGGGATTCAATTTGAGAAAGTTCACAACAAATGATGCGGCACTCCGGAAATTACTGAACAGCGCATCAGATACATCAACCAAGACACTATCCGATCATCCAGATGCAGTACGAGTTCTTGGTATTCGTTGGAATCCAGAAGAAGACAATTTCATGTTCTCTGTAGAAATGCCGAACACTGAAAAACACACCAAGAGAACTTTCTTATCAGAGATTAGTCGAATATTCGACCCACATGTCTGGTTGTCACCGCTGCTAATCAGGCCGAAGATGTTATTACAGAGCTTATGGCTCTGCGAACTTGAATGGGATGACGAGCTTCCAGTCGAAGTCGCGAAGAATTGGCGAGATATTAGAGCAGAAATAATTAATGCATCTGCAATACGAATTCCGAGATGGCTGGAAGTAACTGAAAACCTTGTGTTGCATGGATTTTGCGACGCAAGCGAGAAAGCTTACGCCTCTGTTATATACGTGTAGTCAGTAACGAAGGGAGAGTCGTCAGTTAATCTTGTTGGAGACAAAACACGAGTTGCTCCTCTGAAACATGAGAGCAATTATAGACCAAAGTGGGTTACGTCCGAGGGAGATATGTTTGTGACCGACTCAAATATCGTTCTCGATTGGCTTTCAAGCCATCCAGGAAGGTGGAAAACATTCGTTGCCAATCGGGTTTCGGTGATTTTGGAGAACTATGGCAGAGGTTTGTGGAGGCATGTTCCAACCAAACACAATCCTGCCGATTGTGCAACGAGAGGGTTATCAGTCGCAGAGTTGTTGGATTTTTCCTTATGGTGGAGAGGACCAGATTTTTTGCGTAAATCAAAAGCAAACTGGCCGCAACAGAAGAACAGTGATGTAACCGAACATCTGTATGAAAGAAAACCCCCAATCATTTCACAACTTACGTACAAGGCAAGTGATTTTATTGAGCGTCTGGTTTCCACCACATCAAAATACCTACATCTACTCCATATCGCGTCTTATGTTCGAAGAGTATTTACTCGACCCGGAAGCAAACAGAAGCTAAAACATTTGTCCGTAGAAGAAGTCGACGAAACCGAACGGTGGTTATGCAGAGAAACACAGAAGATACACCTTAAAGAAGAATGTGAGAGGCTGCTGGAGAAAAGAGAATTATCGAAAAGGAGTCCGTTGTTGGAGTTATCCCCATTTTTAGATGAATTCGGAGTAATGAGGGTCGGCGGGAGATTGCAGAAGTCGCTGGCGCAATATAACAAAAAACATCCGATTATTCTTCACGCAAGGGCGGAGTTCACTCGAAGAATCGTCCATCATTACCACCAGACAAATTGTCATCCAGGACCGGGACTACTGCTGCAGCTTGTAAGAGAGAAATTCTGGATAATAAGAGGGAGAGATTTGATGCGTCGAACATTCCGTAACTGCATCAGATGTATACGTTATAAGCCGAGAATGCAGGAACAGCTTATGGGAGAGTTACCTATTGAAAGAGTTCAAATGACACATCCATTCGCCTGCGTCGACTTGGATTTTGCCGGACCTTTCCGAGTGCATCCATGGAGAAGAAGAGGTGCGATTCCAGTCAAAGCGTATCTGTGTATTATTGTTTGCTTATCAACTAAAGCTGTACACCTGGAGTGTAGTATGGAGATGAGTACACAAAGTTTTTTGGGAGCCTTAAAGAGGTTCGTCAGTCGTCGTGGCCTGTGCAATACCATCCTGTGTGACAATGGGACTAACTTCGTGGGCACAGCCAATTATCTCAATGATTTGCAACTATTTTTATCCAAAAATAACGAAGAAATTTTCAAGTCTCTTTTAGACAACCAGATTACATGGAAATTTAATCCTCCTGGGGCACCACACATGGGTGGCATGTGGGAAGCAGCCGTTCGATCAACCAAAACTCTACTGAAACGAACGGTAGGAGATCAAATATTGACACTGGAGGAATTCACAACACTCAGCTGTCAAATTGAGTCGATATTGAACTCGCGACCCATTTCCATTACAAGCACTGATGACCTCAACCTACTTACTCCAGCACATTTTCTGATACACCGACCAATGAGTCAAGTTCCCGATGTGGTGCCAGATGAAAGACTGTCAGCAAACAACCGATCGGATATCGTCCGTCGCATAGTAACAAATTTTTGGAGACGATGGCATGTAGAATTTCTGTCTACTCTGCAAAATAAAGTCAAATGGAAGACCGATAAGCCTGACATTAAGCTCGATGATGTTGTATTATTACAGAATGCCAGTTTACCACCCGGGAAATGGCAACTGGGTCGTGTGGTTCAAACTCACACAGGAGCTGATGGACGAGTAAGAGTAGCAACTGTAAAAACAATGCACGGAAAATTTCGCCGACCAATAACCAAAATGTGCATACTTCCAATCAATGAATCGGGTGATTCATGGCCGGCGGGATGTTTGGATTCCGAAAATACGTCACTTGATATACAAAAACAATCATCAACAGCAGATCATTCACGATGAAGCCCAACCTGAAAATAGAAGAAACACAAAAAACACAAAGAATCATCGAAATTAAATACATCAAAGTTGTATACTTATCTGATAATCACAGCTAACCAGTGTATGTACTGCAAACTATTGATACCTAAAGGAAACGTCTATTTACATACATTAAACTATTAAACTTGCATTATATAGCTAAAATTATGACAGCAAGAATTTGTTTTGTATAAATTTGACAAGTCTAAAAAATAAGAAAAATTATTGTAATAGACTAGTGACACTAACCATGAACAAATTTTGTACTAAATATTATAGTAAAATTATTTAATTAAAATGTTCAAGGTTAGAGGTCTCTATAGCGTTAGTAGTAAAATTTAGTAACCAAAATTTTGTTAAAAAAGAAAAAGCTCTCTTCTAATCTTGCTGTCGACCCAACAAGACCAAATATTGTAAATTATATTGTAAATTGAAAGTGGAACTCGGTGTTTTTTATTGAACGAGCTGATAGTAAAGTGAGCCATCAGGAACGAGAAAACAGAATAAATTTCCTGCGAGATTTTCTCAACAAAGTGGTACTGTCGCGTACAAGACCGATAATAGAGGCCGTACTAGATGATATCACGTTGCAGTTGTATCGAGAGTTCTTCAAACAACGGTGAAATGATCCTCACGGCTTTATGCATCTGATAAAATTTTTCAAACAGAATTAAATCCAACAATCATCATCGTTTGCTTGATTTCCCAAAGCTTATGCATATTAACTTAGAACAACGAAAGCAATACATATTTAAAGTACGTGTAACATTTTTGGCGATAAGCTTGGACGAAGGCAAATATTTTTGCAATAATGAATGTCGAAGGGACATTGCCAACAATGTTTGCAACGGCTTTCAATTATTGGGGGGGGGGGGGGGGGTATTGTTGGTAATTTTTTTTACAGGGAATTATTGGTAATTTTTCATGTTTGCTTAATTTTACTTTTTTTTTATTTTTTTAATTAAATTTTTAGTATACTATATTAATGTATTTTTAAAATTGTAACCAGATTGTATATAAGTATAGAGTTGGTAAATAAATAAATAAATAAATACCTTGAATCTCGATTATCCGGGATGAGCGGGACCGGAGGCCTCCCGGATAATCAAAAATCCCGGTTAATCGGATTATTCGTTATTAAAGACTAAAAACAAGGGAATTCATCACAGTTTTGCACTTTTATTTATATTTTAAAGATAAATATCAAAATCTAGTTAATGACATTATTATAAAAAATATGTAACATAAAATAAAAATACTATCACAAAAAACTAGCTTTCATCAGCTTCGACATTGTCAAATTTAAATTTTATTGAAAAATTCCCGGTTAATCAGATGAAATCCCGGTTAACCAAAAGACTAAAAAAACTCGGATGCGTACGAAAAATCCCGGATAATAGAGTTTCACGGATAATCGGATCCCGGATAATCGAGATTCAAGTGTAAATAAATAAATTCTATTACACGCAAAACTACAGTATTTACAGAGTCTCAAAAAGTTAATCCTGTTAAAGGTAACCACGTCCTATTCCTCTCCACTCATAATGGAAATAATCGATAAATTTGTAAATGTCGGCCTCTCTTTCGTTTTTAAGTTCGGCGTCATCCAGACGTACATCAGGGAAAATTTCGCTAAAAGATTGAATCTAGCTAGAGGTAATGTTAGATTTAACTTAGCCAATGAGCACTATGAAATCCAGAACAAATAACGAATTTACTAACGATCTATAACGGCGTGCGTGCGATAGTGAATATAATATCGAATCTACTTCATTAAAGACTTGGTTGTTTGCGATTTACTTACCAAAATAAATTATCACTAGCGAAGCCCGACTTCCGCGCACAGTTTTTAATGAGACGGTCCAAATTTCTCGCTCTCCTACCTCATGGTCAGATATGAGGAGATTCAGATTAGCTCATCGCACAGAATACCAAACAAGATAGGACCATTGAAGGACATCATGTTGAAAGTAGTGCATCCGACCAAGTAGACATCTACGCCACCATCGACAGGGAATTAGGCTTCGACCGAACACAGAGAAAACGCTCTGAGGGCGAGGAAATCCAAATATCGTGTGGTATACTGATGAAAAATTATTTCAAATTTAAAAGCCTTGAGTTTGGAGGTTAGTAAAAAGTACCCTATAAAAGTTAGCCGACTCAGCCGAAAAAATGTCGATAATGCAGATTCAAACTTATTAAACTAAAATGATAGCCGATTTTTGGCAGTAACATCCCAACCGAAAATTTTCGATAATGCAGAGTCGCCTGAAACTAACTGTTAGATTAGAAAATTTAAATTAGGAACATAAACGTTACAACTTAGTTCTCGAGTTACAGTAAAAGTTTTTTGATAGTCCATCAAAAGTCACTCCAATTGTTACAACCCCAATATCGTGTAATAAACGTAAAGAAAACTCAATCATATTTATCTTTGTACATAGATGTTAAGCTACTTATAGGGAAATGTCTAAGACGAATTTTCCAACGAGCAGTACAACTGACAATTATAAAAGCAATTATTTGGGTCGCTACATTCAAACTTGACGTATCAAGATATTTTTTTTGTGTGAAAATCGTACACGCATTCATTTGTTTCTTTTTTTGATTCGACCAGCAACTCTAGAGTACGAAAAGATTCTTAAGTAAAACCTGGATGCCCATTTAGTACTTTATACCAATAAGCGAGTGTACGAGAGTGGGGTAAACAGTTTTTAAATTGGTTTCGAACATACTCATAGGTCTTCGGAGAATAAAAGTTTTAATTTAACGCAAACTTCCGTATTTCGTCTGTATATTTCCTGCCTAACTTTCGATTTATAATTTTATCTCTATATTTATTTAAAAAAATTAAATTTGGGTCAGAATGGTTTAAAAATTTATCCTTCTGGCAAGAACTAATTTAATTTTTCTCTTCAAGTTCGTCTATCAGGTGGCGCAAATTAATAATTTCTCTACTTTGTCTCATACTTGTCTGTTGTAGGTTCCTATTTTTTTAAGTTTGTTGTATATTTAGGTGCCAAACTTAAGGTAAAAACCAATTTTTGCAAATTTTTCGGTAAATCCAATTATTTTTGAAAAACTCTATGGCAAACTGATGAAATTCTGTTCTAAAACCGGGGTTTAAAGTAGTAAACGATTTACTTTAAGTTTTTAATCATTTTTCCACGGGTAAGTGGAATGAAAATAAAAGAAGGTTGGTGTTTGCATCTACTCGGATCTTAGTTTTGATCAAATGAAATTTCATCTCGCTTCTTGTTTTTTATTACAGGAATACTTAATGGACTAGATATTCGTTGTGTGTTGAACGATGATTCATTTGAAAATACTCTCAGTATATTGGAAATATGCTGACTGCTTTTCATAATATAAATGTTAGAATGTCACTGAAAATACATTTTTTGTATTGTCATGAGGAAAAATTCGCCGAACAATCACCAGCCGAATCCGATGAGCAAGGCGAGCGTTTTAACCAAGAACATTGGTACAGCGGCAAAAAGCTAGATGCACTCTTGGGTGATATTTGTTGGAATTTGCAAGAGGAAAAAAATCGCGAAGATGACACGAACGAATCAAAGAATTAAAATTAAAAAAGTTAAGAAAAATGTTAATTTTTTAGAAAAAAATTAAGAAAAATCACCATAAAATCAACTTGATCATTTAATTTTCTTTTAATTAGTTTCTATTGTATCTATATTTGTCGATGCGATGCTTAATCGATCGATTTAAATTCAATAAATGGACTAAAATGATAAAAAACGTGTTTTTCGTCGAAATGAAAAGCAAAAAAATAAACAGAAAAATGTGAATGTAGATGTGGTTTTTCGGTCTTGATATGTTCGGCAAAGTTGTTTATCTTGGCTTGCGCAACAATTTTGCTGAAGAAAGCATAACGAAAATCTTAATGGTTGAGAAAATCTTAATAGTTAATACGAGTGTATATTTTGACAAATTTTTGACTCAGAAGCAAAACATGTCGAAAGCGATATCTCAAAAATGGGGACTAACTTTGAAATGGGACTAACACCATTGAATTCAGCATACTCGGATTAGGTTTACCCCCAGGGTGCTCAGCTTGTCACAAAAAAAAAGTTTGCAATTCAAGCACAGTGTAATTATTAATTGTAACTTATAATATTCTGTTAGCTTTACGGACGAGCAATTTTGCATAGTTAAACTGTTGTCACTTGTCATTTTATGTACGTATCCAAACATTTATTTTTTGAACTCCACTTCTTCACTGGGTGTATTTTACAATTCAAGCAATGCGGGCTGTGCACTGTTCAAAAATTAATCTGTGATTTTTATTCATCCTGAGTAAGTAAAGAAGTCCGACTAAAATAGAGACAGTCGACGTTATTCGAAGAACCGGTTTTATCAAACACTTTATGACGACGATAAACGGAAGCAAGAACGATTAAACCTAAAGATTCGTCAACTAGAAAAAATGCACAAAGAAAATCCTTCGAAGTAAACGAAAAATCTTTTGCCGATAAACTGGTGGTGCCATCCGATTATAAAATGAACGGCGAGTGTTTTTTTAATAGTGAAAAAGTTTGATACCAGTCCAGAAAAAACAAAGCTACGTCACTTCGAGAAACAGTTGGTAATATGATACCAACCTACCAGTTGATGTAAAAATCCAGTTGCTACCACATTATGATGCCGGATGTAAGAGCTGTCCGAAAACATCTTTTGCGAAAAAATGTGATCGGTTTAAGTCATCTTTTGTTGGAAACCTGTTGCTAGACCATATGCATCTTCTATTTTAGAATATATTAATACCAATTTTCCTAGCTGGAGTTTATGTAACAAAGTTTCGTCATTTGGAGACATACACACAACTAATTACGACGACAACGAACCAATAACAATGATGTTCAGAACTTTTAACAAATCTGGCAATCTGTTCGATTTCAGTTTGAGCAAAGAAATATTTAAATTCGGCTTAGGTATATTTTGCCTCATCACGATTGTTCGAATTCTGAATATCATTTTATAAAATCCAATCGTAAACTTTTATTGTTTTTATGTTAAATTTGTCAAGTAATAACAAGTAAACTTATTTAAAAAAAAAAAATTAAAAACCAAATAAAATAAAAATAAATAATGAAAGATTGGAATTCACAGTTAAAGTGCCGTGCCACTTTCTCAACGATACCATAAATGCGAAATGATTATACAAATTTTGCTGAATGATTCTGGTGATTATTTTTGCATTAATCACAATTTTATTTTATGCCAATAGTCATAGTACCGATAGTGTTCCGACTAATCATCAATAATTGTAAATATAAATTTGAATGTGATACTCTCATGTATTCTAAAATACAAAGACAATTTTTTCATATACATAATCGTAAAATCTAATTTTCATTATTCAACCGTGCCACGTGCGTCATTTTACTCATTGAGAACTCCCGCGAATATTTTTCTTAATAAAAAATTTATCCTTGTGTAATATTCCCAAATCAATCAAATATTACAATTCAATTTTTTATTTATATCTCTTTACGTTCATTTATTATGTGAAACGCGTACTCAACATTTTGATCATGAAAGTCTACATGATGTGTAAGAAATTACCCTGTTTATTACTCAAATTTGGTACAAATGTATGTTGAATTTATTGAATTTTGTCAGGGTTACAGAATTATGTTTAATTAAATTTATTATGTACGTGTAATTCGATGTCACGCGTTATATTCAATAAGTTTGCGGTTGGATATGTACAATACATATAGTATGATCTGAATTGTGTCAGTTACATTATCAAAAAAAAAAAAAAATTTTAAAAGATAAAATAATAAAGTGTGTAACACAAGTGTCAATGTCAGTTATAAAAAACTGTATACTTGGCGGGGAAAATTTATGAAAACTTGGACATACAAGGAAAATAAACGATTCATCGAAAAACAAACAGATAGGTGATCAATAATTTTGGAAAATCTGTCCAGTGGTATCAAACTGAACCCCCACTCTAATCGTGGACAGTTAACGTATGTGAAGTTATCCCCGAATTTTATTATATGAAAAATAAAAATGTTTATTAAAATTATTTTAATTTGGAAACACACAAAATAAATGTAATAATTTAATAAAATGAAGTAAAATAATTTTTAATAAATAGGCTCATAAATTTGTCAGATTATACTAATAAGATGAAACATTTCTCACATTTAGGAAAACACGAAAAAATCGTTCCGTTGCAACCTAGCGAAATTAGGCTCCAAGCAAAATATTTCCATATAATTTATTTTGGACCAAAAGTAATATTTTAATTTGACATGTAAAAAGTATTAACTTGTCGGATTAGAACTATATGGTTTTGAGATGGTCAGACCCTTAAGTCAATCTTCCTTAAATATGAACAAAATCGTACCGTTGCAACCTTGCGAAATTTGGCTCCAAGCAAAATATTTCCATATAAATTATTTTTGAGTGCTCTAACCTGCCTCAATGAAACCTGTACTATAATTTTATTACAGTTACCGTTTTCGAAGAACGAGTGGTCGGTTTAGCTTGTAATTAAACCTACATCGCCAAAATTGTAACTTCTGATGTAGCTGTGATATCGGGATTTTCTTGGACCAGAATTTATTACAAATTAATAACATTGATTAAATAGTTCAAGATCAACCCTATATCTTGACTAAGGGTAAATTTCACCCCAAACGATTATTTATGAAAAAAGATCGATTTTACCAATTATTAATAAATTATTACACCAGACCGCCACCAGATATTGAGCCAAATGTTACTTCTTGACCCTTGTGGAGAGCAGATCAACCTTATCCAGGGATGTAATAAATTATCTTTGTGTCAGGTTACACGGAATTAGCTCCAAACCGTAAAGGGTTCAAACGTCTAATTTTGTTCAATTTACTCAATAATTATGTAATTAGTAATTTGTATAATTTAAATTGTAATGTAATACTTAACTTAGAACCATTTCTGTCAGAATACTCCGAATGTCAAATGCTACTGTGCAAGTGAATGCACCCTGTATTATCTAAATACAGCGAATAACGAAAACTCATCGGCGCGCTATTTATCTTTTGGTAATAGTACTAAACGCTGTACTAGTTTTTGTTATTCGTTCCTTTTTTGATCTGTCATTCATTTTTACATTTTGTTGGTGTGTTAAAATTTTCCGTGCATTTTTTTTGCAAGTCAGTCCAATAAAAGATTCGGTGCACTTAACAACGAAGTAAAACTGTTAATAAAATAAAACAAATTGTGAATCAAATTTTTTCGTAAATTCGAGTTCGGCTCAGTTGCCCACTTGCCCAATTTGCCACATAGACCATCGATTATTTGATTGCGCGAAATTCAGACAAATGCCCGTTGAAGAACGTCGAGTATTCATTACCAATTCAAAAGGTGCTTCAACTGCTTCAGTAGTGAGCACATGATTAATTACATCGTGCAAGAGTTCCAAACACTGTTGGAAGTGTTCAAAGCGTCATAATACTCTCCTGCATTTACCAGACAGCACCACATCCCAATTGCCAATCAAAGTTCCGCGTTGCAGACCAAAGCCAATATTAACGATGCTGAGTCCAAGTTAGCAGTTTGCTTACATCAGGTAAACAATCAAAGAGATCCAGTAATAATTCCAACAACATTGCCAATTCAGCCAACGATTCCAGTTTTACCAACAGCCTTCATCGAGGTACAGGACATATACGGTAATTGGATAAGCTCTCGAGCTTTGCTAGATTCAGGCTCATACGCATTCATTTATTTCGGAAGAGTTGGCCATTCGATTGGATTTCAAGCTTTAAAACCGATACAAAAATCAACACGCTTAATAGTTCTGTAGCCGGCTATTCGAGAGGAAAGACAAGCTTAAAGATTAGATCTCGTGTCGATCATAACTACACTGCTCAATTAGATGCATTGATCATACCAACAATATCGTCCAACTTACCCCCAGTTCAAACCACCAATCTGCAGTTTCATCTGTTCGATAAGTATAAGCCATTAGCCGATCCGTCTTTCAATATATCTACGAAGGTTGATATATTATTGGAATGTGAACCATCCTTCCAGTCGCTTCAAGAGGTGAATTTCGTGCAAGGTAATCGGAATGGGCCCATAGCGATAAATTCGAGGTTTGGTTGGATCATTGCAGGCCAACTAAACATTGACAACAGTCAGTTATTAAACCAAATAACGAAACCGCCTATTCGACAATCTGTGAACCAAATAATGATATTTCTCAAATTGCAACGGCAATAGAAAGGTTCTGGAAAATCGAAGAAATATCGCCGGTTCCAACATTAAGTATACATATATAGAGGAACAAACAATCGTTGACCAATTCAATAGAACTACCATCATAGAGGATAACCGAATTACAGTTTGCCTGCCCTTCATACATAGTCGACCCAAGCTCGTTTACAAGCAACTAGAAGATTTTATGCCTTAGAGCACCGATTACAGAAAGACGAGGATTTAAAAAAGGCCTATATTCAATTCATGGCCGAATACCTAGCATTGGACCATATGGAACTTATCCCACAAAACGAAATTGATCGACCAAACCACAAGATGTTCTACTTACCACACCACGCAGTTATTAAAGAGGCCAGTAGTACGACGAAGGTCCGGGTAGTGTTCGATGCGTCAGCCCGATCCACCAACAATTATTCGCTAAACGATAGCCTAATAGTAGAACCGAATATTCAAGAAAATTTGTTGAACCTCTTAATTCGTTTCCGTAAACATAAATATACATTCTCCGCCGACATTGAGAAAATGTTTCGGCAAATTGCAATATCAAATCATGACCAAGATTATCATCGAATTATTTGGAGAAATGATCCTAACTCCAAGTTAGAACATTACCGTTTAAAAACCGTTACCTACGGAACAGCCGCAGCACCGTTTTTGGCTGTGGGGGCACTACACCATTTGGCAGACAAATTCAGCAAAAAATTTCCAAAGGCCAGCGAGATCCTAAAAAATGATATTTATATGGACGATTTGATGTCCGGCGCTGGTGATCTAGCGTCTGTGCAATTATTACAAAGCGGAATTATCAAGTTACTAAAATTAGGAGGGTTAAATATGCACTTTTGGTAAACATACCTGAGGAGAGTCGGGAAATGGAACCGTGGGAAATCAAGGATAATCAAATGATATCCGTACTAGGTATTAAATACAACCCTCTCCAGGATTACTTCTTTTTCAAAATTGCACTGCCTCCAAAAGACCAGTTTACTAAAAGATCATTCCTGTCAGAGATCGCCAAAATATATGATCCATTGGGACTGTTGTCACCTGTTACGGTAGGATTAAAAATATTGTTCCAGTCTCTTTGGTTACACGGAATCATTTGGGATGAATAATTACCACAGTACATTGCGGAACCATATCTTTCAATAAGAGAGCAATTACCTCAACTCGCAGAACTAAAGTTTCCTAGATGGTTATATACAGATGGTTATATATATAGATGGTTATATCAAACCATAGAATTACATGGATTCGGAGATGCATCATTAGACGCTTACGCAGCTGTAATATATTCACGAACAATCATAAATGGATTACCCATGGCCAACCTTCTAATTGCAAAGACGCGTGTATCTCCAATCAAGGCATTGAGTATTCCAAAACTGGAGCTTAACGCAGCAACGTTGTTAATGGGTTATTAAATACTGTGTTACAATCACTCAAGTTACAAAAACCACCTACCATATATTTATATTCCGATTCTACCATAACGTTACAATGGTTATCCAAACCTCCAAAATTATTAAAACCTTTCGAAGCGAATCGTGTGTCGGGAATAATGCAATAATCAAGCAAACTCTGTCATTGGTATTTTGTAGCTCTGAAAATAATCCAGCCGATCATGTTACTCGAGAAATAACTCCACAACAATTTTTAAGTAATACAACATGGATCAATGGACCATATTTCTTAAATGTAACTCAGCTCCAGCTTATAAAACTACCAATAGCGAATGAAACCAACGAAATTGTAACCAATTTTGCTGCTGTTCAATTGAGTTCTACCATTATAAATACTTTAATTGCCAAATATTCAAATTTTCGAACAATGTCACACATTTTGGCTTATATTCTCCGTTACAAAGCCAACCTGTTGTCAAGAAAGTCAAGCCGAATAACTAGTAAAAATTTAACGTTAACTGAAAAATTAAATGCCGAATATCTGATTTTCCGATTCGTCCAAAACGAAGCATACCGTAAATATATGAATTTACTATTAAACAGCAAACCTTTACCAAATGACTCAAAAATATTATCTTTCCATCCGTATGTTGATAACCATGGTGTTCTCCGAGTGGGAGGACGATTGAAGCATGCTGAGATGGACCACGACACCAAACACCCGATAATATTGCCGAGCAACCATTTAATAACCGAAATAATAGCACGAGAAGCGCACTACAAAAATTTGCACGCCGGAACAAGGATGACCAACACAATACTGAAACAAAAATTCGCGATTCCCCGAAGTAAGAACCTGGTCCGGCGTATAATCCGCCATTACAAGGCACAACATCAACAGCAACTAATGGGTCAACTGCCTTCCTGTCGAGTTAATCCTCCAGTGCGACCATTTACCGAAGTCGGTATTGATTTGGCAGGACCATTCAGTTTAAGGATAAGCCAAACCCGTGGATGCGAAGCTATTCAAAGCCTATATAGTAATCTTCGTCTGCATGGCTACAAAGGCCACTTCTATCGAGATAGCCACCGACATGAGTACGGACACCTTTATTGCAGCAATGAAAAGATTTTGTGCAGTAAGAGGACTACCAAACCACATACATTGCGATAATGTGACTAACTTTGTGGGAGCTAGACGCCAACTCCGAGAATTTTATAAACAATACCACAACGATGTCGAATTAAACAAGATCCAGGGTTGGTGTTCAGATCACCATATTGTTTGGCATTTTATACCACCAGCTACTCCTACATTTGGAGGTTTATGGGAGGCCACCGTTAAGTCCTGCAAATATCATTTACGACGGGTCCTTGGCGAAGCTCATTTGACCTATGAAGAATTCCTAACCATGATTAAACAAATCGAAGCCTTTTTAAATTCAAGGCCACTGGTAGATGACCAAAACGATGAATGGAACCCGTTAACACCATCGCATTTTTTGATTTTTCAACCACTCAACGTATTACCTGAACCGGATCTACAACCAGTAAAGATATCACACCTAAGTAAATGGCAGTTAATCCAACAGCTTCTGCAAGGATTTTGGAAACATTGGTCACAGGAGTATGTAACCTCTCTTAACAAGAGTTACAAATGTCATCGAGAAAACCATAATTTCAAAATTGGTGATCTAGTCCTGCTTCGAGATCAAAACCTACCACCTGCTAAATGGCGTTTGGCGAGAATCAGTGATTTACATCCCGGTGAGGACAATCTAGTGAGAGTAGTTTCCCTTAAGCTGGCAAATGGCAACACATTGAAGCGACCGATTTACAGGTTGTGCCTTATTCCAAAGTTTGACCCTGTCGAGTCAACGGCGGCGGAATGCTCAATTTACTCAATGTAATAATTAATTAGTAATTTAAATAATTTAAATTGTAATGTAAATACTTAATTTAGAACCATTTCTGTCAGAATACTCCGAATGTCAAATGCAACTGTGCAAGTGAATGCACCCTGGATTATCTAAATACAGCGAATCACGAAAACTCATCGGCGCGCTATCTATCTTTTGGTAATAGTACTAAACGCTGTACTAGTTTTCGTTATTCGTTCCTTTTTTGATGTGTCATTCATTTTTACATTTTTTTGGTGTGTTAAAATATTTCGTGCATTTTTTTTGCAAGTCAGTCCAATAAAAGATTCGGTGCACTTAACAACCAAAAAATTGTTAATTCGTTGCACTTAACAACCAAGTAAAATTGTTAATAAAATAAAACAAATTGTGAATCGAGTTTTTTGTTTTTCCCAGTTTAAGCTTAACCAAACCCCTACACAAGTTGTAATCCTTCCTACTAAAATCCATCAAATTTAAAGTTCGATTTTATCACATTCAACAATTTATTACACCAGACCGCCACCAGATATTGAGTCAAATGTTACTCCTTGAACCTTGTGGAGGGCAGATCAACCTTATCCAGGTGTGTAATAAACTATCTTTGTGTCAGGTTACACGGTTCAATATCTGGTGGCGGTCTGGTGTAATAAATTGTTGAAGGTGATAAAATCGAACTTTAAATTAGATGTTTGAACCCTTTACGGTTTGGAGCCAATTCCGTGTAACCTAACACAAAGATAATTTATTACATACGTGGATAAGGTTGATCTGCCCTCCACAAGGTCCAAGGAGTAACATTTGACTCAATATCTGTTTATTAATATTGGTAAAATCGATGTTTTTGGCATACATAATCGTTTGGGGTGAAATTTACCCTTAGTCAAGATATAGAGTTGATCTTGAACTATTTAATCAATGTTATTAATTTGTAATAAATTTTGGCCCAAGAAAAATCCCGATATCACAGCTACATCAGAAGTTACAATTTTGGCGGTGTAGGTTTAATTACAAGCTAAACCGACCACTCGTTCCTCGAAAACGGTAACTGTAATAAAATCGGGATTTGTTGTAATAAATTGTAATAAATGTGTAACAAATTATAGTACAGGTTTCATTGAGGCGGTCTAATATGGTCGGTGCAGGTTAAGAGCGGTTTATTTTTGACCAAAAGTAATATTTTAATTTGACATGTAAAAAGTATTAACTTGTCGGATCAGAGCTATATGGTTTTGAGATGGTCAAATATGAACAAAATCGTACCGTTGCAATCTATCAAAATTAGGCTCCAAGCAAAATATTTCCATATAATTTATTTTGGACCAAAAGTAATATTTTAATTAAACATGTAAAAAGTATTAATCTGTTGGATCAGAGCTAAATGGTTTAGTAGAAGTTAGAAAGTTCTTACATGTCGATTTAAAATATTACTTTTGGTCCAAAATGAATTATAAAGAAATATTTTGCTCGGAGCCTAACTTCGTAAAGTTGCAACAGTACGATTTTGTTCATATTTAGGGAAGAGTGACGTAAGGGTCTGACCATATAGCTCTGATCCGACAAGTTAATACTTTTTACATGTCAAATTAAAATATTACTTTTGGTCCAAAACAAATTATATGGAAATATTTTGCTTAGAGCCTTATTTCGCTAGGTTGCATTGGTACGATTTTTTCGTGTTTTCACATGTTTTTTCGTGTTTATTAGTATAATCTGACAAATTTATTAGCCAATTTAAAAATTATTTTATTTCAGTTTATTAAATTATTTCATTCATTTTGTGTGTTTTCAAAATTAAAATAATTTTAATAAACATTATGCTAACTTCACACAAGAGTTAGAGGGATATAATTATGTTAGTGTTGCCTGTTAATTTTTTTTAATTTCGGGGATAAAATTTGGGGATAACTTCACATACCTTAACAATTAGCAGGAGAGGGAATTCTTACTTTGCTGCCAGCAGCAGTTTATCGAATGAACAAATTGAATGATAATTGATAATGATGAAGTTTGTGCTAAAAAAGTTATTAAAACTGTTGTAATTGTCATCTTTCCAATTGGAATTTATTTTCAAAAGAAAATTATGAAATTGTCCACGGTTCCTGAAACATTAAGCTGAATTTGTTTTTTTCAATAATTTGTGCTGTCAATTCTGGAGATGTTTACTGGTTGTGGCATATTATTTCCATATAACTCGATCAGTAAGTTTATATTACATCACTTGATTCTGTTGAACTTGGCTTTGGTTAATAAAATTTTAAATTTTTTTAATAAATTTACTTTATATATACTGCCGGTTCTAGAGATGTCCACAGGTGTTCACCCACTTTATCGAATAGATTAATCAATAGTTAACCGTTATAGTGATTTAAATCCGATTCTAATGAACTTTGCTATGTCTATAATAGAATTCATGTTTTCATTTGTACTGCCATTACCATAGGGACGTCCACGGAATATCGTTTACATTTCGAGAGCTTATAACAGCCGTGTTATATTTAGCACGCTATTTTTACATATAATTATTTTGTTTAACTCTAAACTTAGATTTTTCATTCAACTTTTTAGTTGAAAACCGACATAAAAATATTTTGCTCTACCTATTTATCGGGAGTCGTTATCGGGAGCGCTATCCATTTCAATGGGAAATTTGAAAAGGCCTTTATGATGAATTCTTGTTTATAACGTCATGTCAAAATACATGTCAATTAGTATATTTCAGGTGATAAATGTTTGTTTTATGGATGAAATTATTTTTAATTTTTATAGTACAGCGACACCAGTGAATAATAGCTGCATTTGCAGTAGAAATTTGCCATACGGTGCCGAATAGTGCTCGAAAACAAGGCTAAAATCATACCGTTTTCATAAAATTTCCAAATAGATGAAATGTTTAATTTAATTTGATATGGAAAATGGTAGACTAAAAATAATTACATTAACTTCTTGCCATACACAAGTAATTAAAGAGTTATGTACTGTAAGATCACATCGAGTTTATTTATCGTACAGTTAACTAAATAAAAAATTATGAAAATAAATTGCTAGCGTATTATGAATTTATAGCATCTTTTGGTGATCCATAAAACTAATTAAGACGTCTTCTTTACATCGTTTATCATAATATCTTGTTTTAAGTGCTTAAAATGGAAAATTTATAAATTTATTATTTTTTAAGAAAAAATATAAGTAAATCTGAGATTTATAAATATTTTCAAGCGAAATCCCAATTAGTGTTTTTTCTTGTCAAAGTTAAGTTCATCTAGGATAAATATTTAATATTAATGTTCTTAAAAAAACATTTGGTATAAATAAGAAATGAATCCCAGACCTTTAAATGAGGGACGATTATTTTTCTTCAATGATGAAGAACATTCGCAAATAATTATGTTAAGTACCAAGAAAATAAGCTAAGAGGTTATTTAATTTGACAAATTATGTTTTTTCATTATTTAAAACATTTTTATGGTTTTATTTGTTTTTATTGAATACAAGGTGCACAGAAAAATTCCGAATTTTATCCTCTTCAATATATTTCTTCATCAGTAAAAAGTTTGTTTTTACCAGAAGTTGAACAAATTGGAATTTTATTATTTTTGCTTCTATTATACTATTAAATGATTATATTGTAAAATATACTGTTTTGTACTAACCCTGCAAGTTTTGTATTTATATTTAAAAAACCGACAATTCTGAGAACAAGGGTTAATTCGCAGATTGCGTAGTTTGTGATAGATAACTCCATATTATTTTTTTAAGCCAGGTTCAAATTTTTTAAATCGTAGTTTAAACAATTTTAGTAAACACTTTTAGTAACAAATAACGAATACGAAGTTTGCAACAAAAAACAAAATTTATGTATGTATTAGTAAGTTGAGTGTACCAGTCGGCCAACAATGTTTAATTGTTAATTCATCGATATATTACAATATTTGTGTAATAAATTAAAATACAATTTGAACCAAATACATATAGAAAAAATCACTTAAACCTGTAATACCAATTAAATTAGGCTTTAAATTATCTGTATAAATTAATACTTATTTATAAAATATTCTAACTATAACTTATTGAAACTTAATAATTTTTTTCAAAATGACAGATCACAGAGTTTTTCCCAGGTTGTCACATATACCAAAAGTTAGCTTAAGAAGTGCTCTCTCAAATAAAATTGGCCATTTAAAAAAAATACGGTAAATTCCCGTTTGTTATTAAGGTGCAAATACCAGCCCGTTATGCCATTTTCCAATATTGGCAAACTTCGGTTTATGGTTTTCTTGAAGATACTTGAAAAATGTACAATGATCTTTTGTTATTATATAGTTGTATTACAATATTTTTTTTTTTTTGAGTTGCAACAAAAATTTTATTTTCAGCTTTAGCGTTAATAAGTTGTATTTGCCTGATCCATTTAGCGTCATCCAGGAAGTACCACGAGGAGGTATGAATCTCGGTCTTCACTTCCCGCCCCTTCCCATTTCTCCTTTTACCCTCAGTTCATCGTTCTCCTAAACTAACCTGTCTTATACCCTTCCAATCCCAGCCTTTCTTCACCTTTCAAAACCTTTTTAATTTATGGTTTGCAGTAGAATATTATAGACGGATTAACAAGTAACTTGTCTGTAACTTTTAAAGGAAACTACTTTAAATCGTCTAGAACCTCCCAATCGTTGTTAGGTCTTTTAACGACAGCCGTGTAAAGTTTTCCCAAATGACTGTGATTTATTAACCCCTTCAAGTAAAAACTTTCATTATTCAATATAATATTTCCTTGAATCTCCGCAATTTTGATGTTATAATTTTCATTATTATAGGATTGAACAATCTTCGTTACTTTTAAGTTACTACCACAACTTGAACAAGTTAAGCTACCTAAAGAAATAGAACCCACGACATTACGGAGAGTGTTTCCATTCACTGCAAATATATCAAATGGTAGATAATAGCTCAACGAATTTCTAACGCGAACTACGCCTTCATCGTCACATTTTTGATACACTTCGCTTGGCTGGGGTATCATTTTATTAATTAAATATGTAATTTGACACTCTGCATTTAGTTCGGTAGTATTTTTATACATGTTTATACAATTTATCTTGTTAAACACATCAAACAATGTGTTTGTACGTATATCGTATATATCAGACGATATTATTTTTTTCTGACAGTATTTTTGAGATGAAATTAAAAAAATCCGTTTTTATTTCATCAAATTTTAATTTCAAAAACTCGATGTCCATACCGAAACATAGAAATATTGACATAATTGCATCAAAACCGCATGTATTAATTACCGATATTTTTTCTTCGCCATAAACCTTTGAAAATCCATTTTTAAATGTGAAATCTGTTCAACGTGAAAACTTTTAATGTGTTTTATCTCATGATCCTCATTTTTTCTATTACTATACCTATTTAATACACTTTGACCAAAATGTTTTGTTGTTTTGTCAGATGATCGTATTTTATTATTCCACTTTTCCTCATTTAATCTATCAACTGGAAGGTATTTCCTTTTAATACTTCTCGGAGTTGACATGAGAGGTTGAGGCATTTTAATAGATTTCAATTTTTGGTCGGTGTGAAATTTTAGAACATTAACGACCCGTCCAATTTTCATCCTTTTATTTTTTAAATAATGGTTTTTCACTGCAGAAAACCAATTTTCGATTACAGCATTGGAAATATTTCCTTGAGCACCAAAGGATTCCGAGAAAAAATTAGCCCACAAAATGATGTAGGAAAAATATTTTTTTAGTACAAATTGGATAAACTCATCACAATAAAATTTATTTGATTTTGTGCAATGTTCTTTTTTAATGTTATTTTTAACCTCCCGATAAATAGCATTTTCCCAAGTGTTTTTGTAAAAGTTGCGTATGCGTGCTTGCTACTCTTTGTTATTTTTGGGGAACACATTACGATACAAAAATGGCGAAACGGTTCGTCCACCAAAGTCGCTGATTTAGCGCAAAGAATAGCACAAAAAAATCTAATAATAAATTACGATGCTCTGCATTTATATTTAGTATTTTTTTTTTTAATTTGAATCCTGATGATGTTAACAAAATGGGAACAGCAAATGAATACAGGCACAGTTGACCTTTTCAAAGGCTTGTGATATGTCCAAGAATCGAAATTTGTCTGAATATATTCAGAAACTTTTAAATTAATTTATTATTAAATGAATGGATAACTGCATTTATGAGGGCCCAAGACCAATCGACAATAAAATAGTGCCCTTTAGATTGCTTGCCAGAAAGTTCCATTTCTTTTTTAACGTCAGATCAAAATTTGTTTATTGTCCATGCATCGTGTTGACAAGAAATAAATTCGGCAATTGGGACAATGTTATAATTAATTTTTACTACGCATGCATAATATAAGATTCGCTTATAATTATGCTCCGCATGGCAAGTCGGCACTTTCAAAATACTTCCGGTTGCGTCTAAATGGATCGCTTTTATATTATGTTTCAGCAATAGTTCAATTTGCCGTTTTCTAAATAAAATTACCTGTAATGTTTCAGTTACGAAATATATATAACGGGTGATTTTTTTGTGGTTAGGATTTTCATGCATTAGTATTTGACAGATCACGCGGGATTTCAGACAAGGTGTCAAAGAGAAAGATGCTCAGTATGCTTTGACATTTCATAATGAATAGACTTACTAACGAGCAACGCTTGCAAATAATTGAATTATATTACAAAAATCAGTGTTCGGTTCGAAAAGTGTTTCGCGATTTACGTCCGATTTATGGTCTACATAATCGACCAAGTGAGCAAACAATTAATGCGATTGTGACCAAGTTTCGCACTCAGTTTACTTTATTGGACATTAAACCAACCACACGAATGCGTACAGTGCGTACAGAAGAGAATATTGCGTCTGTTTCTGAGAGTGTTGCTGAAGACCGTGAAATGTCGATTCGTCGCCGTTCGCAGCAATTGGGTTTGTGTTATTCGACGACATGGAAGATTTTACGCAAAGATCTTGGTGTAAAACCGTATAAAATACAGCTCCTGCAAGAACTGAAGCCGAACGATCTGCCACAACGTCGAATTTTCAGTGAATGGGCCCTAGAAAAGTTGGCAGAAAATCCGATTTTTTATCGACAAATTTTGTTCAGCGATGAGGCTCATTTCTGGTTGAATGGCTACGTAAATAAGCAAAATTGCCGCATTTGGAGTGAAGAGCAACCAGAAGCCGTTCAAGAACTGCCCATGCATCCCGAAAAATGCACTGTTTGGTGTGGTTTGTACGCTGGTGGAATCATTGGACCGTATTTTTTCAAAGATGCTGTTGGACGCAACGTTACGGTGAATGGCGATCGCTATCGTTCGATGCTAACAAACTTTTTGTTGCCAAAAATGGAAGAACTGAACTTAGTTGACATGTGGTTTCAACAAGATGGCGCTACATGCCACACAGCTCGCGATTCTATGGCCATTTTGAGGGAAAACTTCGGAGAACAATTCATCTCAAGAAATGGCCCGGTAAGTTGGCCACCAAGATCATGCGATTTGACGCCTTTAGACTATTTTTTGTGGGGCTACGTCAAGTCTAAAGTCTACAGAAATAAGCCAGCAACTATTCCAGTTTTGGAAGACAACATTTCCGAAGAAATTCGGGCTATTCCGGCCGAAATGCTCGAAAAAGTTGCCCAAAATTGGACTTTCCGAATGGACCACCTAAGACGCAGCCGCGGTCAACATTTAAATGAAATTATCTTCAAAAAGTAAATGTCATGGACCAATCTAACGTTTCAAATAAAGAACCGATGAGATTTTGCAAATTTTATGCGTTTTTTTTTAAAAAAAAGTTCTCAAGCTCTTAAAAAATCACCCTTTACATATTTATTCTCTAGAGGTTGCATACAACATTGAAAATATATGTCCACTAAATCGCAATCCAAAACGAGGTCACTTTATTTATAAAATTCAGATTTTATTTTTCGCAAGACGTCTGGCGTGGCCATGTCCTGCGTATTACCTTTCGTATATAAATCCAAATCTGTAGCGCTAACCAAATCTAAATAAGTGGTATGGGCGGTTTTTTTTTCAGAAAATAACTTCATTGTTTGTCGGCGTTCACCCCGATACTGTCGATATACCTTCGTAGAAGAGTGAGTAATCTCACCTTCAGTCCCTTGTGTATATACCCGAATTTCCTTCAATTTATTACACAGTTCCAGTTTATATTTTTGGTTATGTTGTTTATCCTTGCAAGCTCCGTAAACCACCACTTTTTTATGATTCTTAGAAGGTTTGTGGACAGTCCGAAATGTAAGCACGCATGGATTTTTGTTCTCCGTTAAAATGCGATAAATTAAATCACGAATTTCGCATTTTGTTAATAATTCAATATCATCTGAAAATTTTGCAGTAAATTTAAGCGTCCACGCAAAGCTGGTTTTTGTTTTTTGATTTTCTACAAAATGCTCATCGAACAATTGCTGGTCGATATTTTTTATTCGGAAAGATTGATTCAACCGCATAACGACCTAACATTTCTTTCTGTGTAGATGGTGATTTCTCTGCCTGGTTAATGAACTCCAATACGACACCGTTGGATTCGGTAAAGTTATTTTCATTCATTAATAAATCAAAATTGGATTCTATTAATTCAGCACTATTTATCAATTGTGGTACTTTGAGTGGTGAATTAACGGCAACAGAAGTGCTGGAACAATTGATACCTTCCTTTTGACCAGAAACTCGACTGTTGAAATATTCCTTGTTTTTCTGCCATATATAATGCAATTTGCAATAGTTTTGACGATTATTACCAAGGCGCAAGGTTTTACATAAAGCAGTCATTTCTGGTGTTTTAAACCGAGGAAACTTAAAATTTTGAGGTTCTTTCGTTAAAATACTAACAGCATTAAAAACAGATTCTCTATTAATTATGCTTTTACTCATCTTATGTTATGCTTTTTATGCTTTATTATAAAAAATTAATATAAATCAATTCGCAAACGTTATTACAAAAATTCAATAATGAAACAAACAAATTGTTCACACAAAAGTTTGTAATATTTTCGATACAAACTAAAACTTATTAATTCTATTATTGCAACAAAATAATAAGATATTTTATTTTAATAAAAAAAAACAATTCAATAAAGTCCGTCGGAAGACCAGAACCGGAATAATTTAAGGACACTATTCTAAATAATATTACAAATAAAATTAGAAAGAAAATTATTTTAATCAGTCTAATAGTATTTACAGAAAATAAAATAATACAGAATAAATCACTTTCCAATAAACAAAAAATTTTCGCTTTAAATTAAAACAGAAAACTGAAATGATTATTCTCCAAGAGCTTATGTATATCAATTTAGTGTGTAAAACATTGAAATACATGTATTTAATATATTTTAAAGTAAATCTTTTTTTTGAGGTATTTATTTATATATTAAATTACATATTTAATTAATAAAATGATACCCCAGCCAAGCGAAGTGTATCAAAAATGTGACGATGAAGGCGTAGTTCACGTTGAAAATTCGTTGAGCTGTTATCTACCATTTGATATATTTGCAGTGAATGAAAACACTCTCCGTAATGTCGAGGGTTCTATTTCTTTTGGTAGCTTAACTTGTTCAAGTTGTGGTAGTAACTTAAAAGTAAATAAGATTGTTAGCAACTATGGAATTACTATTGCTGACGTTCAATCCTATAATAATGAAAATTATAACATCAAAATTGCGGAGATTCAAGGAAATATTATATTGAATAATGAAAGTTTTTACTTGAAGGAGTTAATAAATCACAGTCATTTGGGAAAACTTTACACGGCTGTCGTTGAAAGACCTAACAACGATTGGGAGGTTCTAGATGATTTGAAGCAGTTTCCTTTGAAAGTTACAGACAAGTTACTTGTTAATCCGTCTATAATATTCTACTGCAAATCATAAATTAAAAAGGTTTTGAAATGTGAAGAATGGCTGGGGAAGGGAAGGGTATAAGACAAGTTAGTTTAGGGGAGCGATGAACTGAGGGTAAAAGGAGAAATGGGAAGGGGCGGGAAGTGAAGACCGAGATTCATACCTCCTCGTGATACTTCCTGGATGACGCTGAATGGATCAGGCAAATAAAACTTATTAGCGCTAAAGCTGAAAATAAAATTTTTGTTGCAACTCAAAAAAAAAAAATATTGTAATACAACTATATAATAACAAAAGATCATTGTACATTTTTCAAGTATCTTCAAGAAAACCATAAACCGAAGTTTGCCAATCTTGAAAATAAACACAAACAAACAGCATTTGCTGGAAGCTTTGCGTTTTTACTTGGAAGACAATGCTCTGTGTTTGGTGGGCCCAGAAAGGAATCGTGTACTATGTAACTGCTCGTGTACTATGTAACTGCGTGAGGCGCCTCGTTAAGCGCTATATACAAATTTCCTCGTGAAGTTCATAATAAATTTCAATAAACTAATTTAATAATACTTTTTACGCTTTTTACGCTAATTTAATAATACTTTTTACGCCGTAGGCACTTGGCGAAACACACTAATACTTAATAAACACATTTTATTAACGACTTCTGCGAAATAAAAAACAAACAATTCTGCGAAGTAAAAAACAAGTGGTTAATAAAATGTGTTTATTAAGTACTAATTTAATAAAACGACTACCTAGCTCATGACGTAGTCATACATTGGTACATATATATCACAGAAATAAATCATCAAGCTCTAAAAGCATGCAGGTATTTTTTTTTGGATACTCGATCCAAAAACCAAATGATTCGATCAGCGATACAGTCATCTTTACTTTACTGTCATCTTTAGTTGTCTTTACTTTACTTTACTGTCATCTTTAGTTCATCAACTCAACCGAGTTTTAAGGTCAAATTTTATTATTATTTTGTTATTTTATTATTATTACATTTAGCTTTAATTCAGTTAATTTAATTAAGGGAAAAAACGGGCCTGGACTTCCAAATTTTTATTTAGTTGTTAAAGTAGATAAGATATGATTTTTTTTTACTTGTACACCTAAAAAAATTTAGTTCATTACATTTTCAAGTTCAAGTTTCTACCATTTTCTCAATATGATTGAAATGCAAAACTTATTATCGATTTTTGATAGCAAGAATTTAATTTGATGATGTTGTTTCAATCGTTGGCTAATTATCAGGTGGATGGTTTGTGTTTGCTTTGCTCGAACTTTTTTTCCCCATTCAATTCGTTTGTATTTGTTTGTTTTTATTACGCACTATGAAGTAAACGGTCCAAAAAGGAATGATGAGTGAATGTAAGTCAAGGCTCAAAGGGTGCCGAATTCGCCGAGTTAATGTCGAGCGGTATATTGAAGATCTGCTGAAACCTCTGCAAACCCCACGATCCTCTGAGATCTTTCGCCGGCTACTAAATAGCGCGCAGAGGTCCCTGAACAGATATCTGTTAACGGTTCGTCGTATTGGGGATATTTTAAAAGTACAATCACGCTATGCTGTATAAGATAGCGGAATTTCACAGCGGAAAATAAGAGATTACGCTACTCACCACAAGTGACTATCACTAAAGTGAATTTATTTTGTAATGAAATTACCAGCGGACATTTTTTATTCATTTTGTGAGTCTTTTTTCATTTTTTCACTAAATAAAATATCTCAGCGGAATAAAATATTAAAAATGATCCTTAAAATGACAAACTGATTGATCTCCGAAGTAAAGGAACTCGGTAAATGAAATCTTGAAATTTAACAATATTCCGTCTCCGGCATTTCTTAACAAACTTTAATGAAATTTGGATGGTAGGATAAATCACGGATTTTAACCCTTTCAACACTGTAGGGACTTATCGTCCCAAAGAAGCTCTGTCAACATCATACTAAAAATTGAAAACTTCGTATTATAATTGATTGATTGGACTGTAGAACCAAGTGCTAGCCAAGAGTCCCGGATAGCGCCGGGTCTATTTCTACAGCCTGTTTACACATAATAATAGGAAGGATAGGAAGGATTTTTTTTTTTTTTTTTTTGGGACGGAACGATCCGGTTGCAGACATCTAGCGATCGTACGGCACAACCCAAATCTAATCTACTTCTAATCTACTAGAGGAAGGATAAAGGCTTAATAGGTTTAATCGATAACGATGGTATTGCTTTGATCGTCAACAATTGCCTCACTAAATCATCAAACTGAGAAAAAATAATATTATTTCACGTGCCACGTGCCACATTTTGTGTACCAAAAAAAAAAAAAAAATTACGCAAAATTTGGTACTCAAACCTACTAAAGAACCAAACCAGTTACACATGTACATTATACATAGGTGCTTTTCAATGTCGAAGTTAAAGTTGAAAATATAATAAAATATAATAAAATTAAAATATAATACAATTGTATACAAAATAAAATAAAAATAATAAAAAAAAAAATAAAATAAAATAAAATCTCACTTTCCATTCAAAATAACTCTAACTCAAAAAAACTTGGCTGTTCAGCAGAAAGTTATAGTAAATTAATTTTGAACCACAAAAAAAAAGTCTTTCTGAATGGATAGTTCGAAGTACAATTCACAAGTTATAAACTCATAACTAAACTGTCACCAACAAAACAGTACCGAAACCGAAAATATACGCACATATGCAATTCTAGATAATTGACTATTTATTATTGATGCCATTTACCGGAATTCATGTAATTAAAAATAACAAATGTCCACCAATAGATGGCACTTTCTTAAGTTATAATCATTTAACGTTGATAACACCAACTATTTTATTACTCATATTTTGAATTTGTTACTCATTTTAATTACCCTTAAAATAACAAGCCACGTAATAGTACAAAATTCAAAATCTTAAGAAATTAAACAGAATAATAAAATATCATATAGTGATTTAAATAAAATAAATAAACATTCATCAAGAGTTATATAATTTATAACATCACAACACTGTAAGTAAGAAAAATTAATTTACATTTAGTGTTTATCTACTCAGTATATTTCATTTGTTACTTGTTTGATAGTACAAAAAGCTATGGAAGTTTAAAAGATTCCAGGAGATGGTAATTGCCTTTTTAACGCTATTCTTCATCAGTTACAAATGAAAGAACCCCAGAAACCATCCTGTAGTGTTAATCAGCTACGGACTACCATAACTGAGTACCTGAGGAATAATTTTAACAACTATATTTCAACATTGCTGGATTCATGCCGATCTATATATTCACCTAATCTTAAAATGTTAGAGAATGATTTAATAACAAAATATTTAACCAATTTACAACGAGATGGTTTCTGGGGTGGTGATGAATGTTTATCAGTAATTTCCAAACTAAATAACATAAAAATTAATGTACATTATCTTAATTCTCCACACCAATTCAATTTTATTCCTGAAACACCAGGATACAGATTTGAAATAAATTTATTTACACCGGAAATCATTATGGCAGTTTAATTCCCCAACCTAATTCATCTTTACTACAGTCTTCATTCAGCGTCCCAACTTTCAAATCATCCCAGTAATACTCATAATACAGAACGAATCATTCATGCCGCTGAAAATAATCCTTATATTCTTGTTGATATAACACAACCTAGCCCCTCACCAATACCCAATATATCTAGTTTCGTTTGTTTCGGTACCTACAATGTTCGCGGAATTAATTATACTCAAAAGCGCGATAACATTGACTCTATTTTATATAAAAATGATATCGATATTTGTAGCATTCAAGAGACCAATATGGGTTCAGGTATGTGTTCTTCAGAAAATTATCTAATATTACTCACCCTAAACGACGCGGCGTAGCAATATTAGTTAGAAAAAAATCCTCTTTTCGTGCTAAACATGTTAAGCATTACTATGGGCCAATAATTACGCTACTAGGAGGTTTACCCAATTTAGGAGAAATTCCATTTATCTCTACCTATGTTCCACCTCAAACCTCACAATACAATCGTCGACGTTCGTCCAAAATATTTTCAATATTATCTTCAATAATTGACAGATGTCCAAAATCACGAGACTTAGTTATGTTAGGTGATGTTAATGCCCACCTTGGTGCCAATTGGAATCCTGCTAATATTGGCACCAATTTATACCACAGCAAATCCAATGAAACTGGTACTTCATTAGGACTCCTTGCCAGTTCAGCCGATCTTTTTATTAAGACCACTAAAGGAAGACACAAGCCCATTTACACCTGGACAGATGGACATAGTCGATCACAAGTTGATCACATTTTAACAAGGCGAAAACCACATTTAATATTTATAAATTCCATTAAGGTAGACAAATTCTATCCTGAATTAAGCGACGAATTTGCTTTATGTTGATTAGCTGCACACCACGTAGAAAGGTCGCTTCATTACCAATTACATTTGTGCAGATTCTGTTCCAAAATTCCGGTTCCAATTAAAAATTATTGTTCCTTACAACAGCTTACTTTATACAACTTTATATTTTATTGATAAAATTATTAATTAAATTTTCCAATACAAATATTTTTATTAATTTTATATTTAATGTGCTCAGCTCGAAATATTCCATCAAAGTGACAGAGACAAATTTTATAATTTTCTTATACAAGTTTTTCTAGCAAAAATAATGCGGCGAAATCTCTCCATATTTAAACTGCTTGAAATTCAAATTAAACTATTAAAAACGAGATGGCAGTGTATTAACGTAGGACTATTATAAAATGATAATGTTAAATCGGAGTTTCAAAAACAACTTGCTACAATATACCAGAGTTCTATTAATGAACATGGAACCAAATCAATGGAATACAATAATTGACAGCATTAGAATAACTGCCCAAAAAGTTTTAGGTACCAAAACTCCCTTAACACCTAAGCGTCGTAGAGCACTTGCTGCTTTTCAAAGCGCAAAACATTATGAAAACATCACCCTTGCGACTCAAATGCTCAGAGATCTTTTAAGACCGCCAGGCAATCTTTAATGCGAGCCTATAACGAACACCGATCACTTGAATGCCAAGAATTTTTCAAAAACCTAACCAATTACAAACCAACCGAACGAATTCACAAAACTTACCAATATTTTAAACATCATAAGAGACAATATAATACAGCTACATTAACCTATATTCCAATATCTTCATTGCTTTGTGAATTAAAGAAATTCAAAGGAATCTGGCCCACATTAATAGACGAATATGATTACTGTCCATTAGGACCTCCACTCAACAAAGACGACATAAGAACTATAATCAAGTTTATACGATCTGGAACAGCACCAGGAAAGGATGGAATTCTGATTGAATTCTTTAAACATGCACCAGACAATGTAATCCATGGTATACATTCAGTAATTGAAAATGTTTGGATAAATAATGATCCTCCTTCTGAGTGGCTTGAAACAATAGAAGTTCCAATCCCAAAAGTAAAAAAACCAGCAAACATTAACCAATATCGAAGGATTACTTTATGTAATGTAGGTTACAAAATATATATGCAAAACTACTTCTCAACCGGTTAGATGAATCACGCTATTAGTAGCTTACGAGTAATAATTTTTGAACCAAATTCAACAAATACGCAAAAACTCATGTTGAATCCTTCTCCTACAAAAAATTGCTGTGAGATCAAAAAATTCATTGCCATTGCAATACATTTTGGTGATACTTACTGTAAATTTATTGCATTGACAGTGATTTTTTCTGAGTGCAAAATTTTGAACGATCAGGTTGTATATAGTGAAGCGCTTGTAGAACAAACCAGTGGATGAAACTTTGCGATGCACCTGGTGATTATAGATGACGAGCTTAAATCCTGCGTAGATGGCCGATTGATGATTTGTAGGACAGAAAATATCAACGCGATCACGGTTTAATTTGTATATTTTATTTATTTGTAATGAATTTTATAATTTGAACTATCACAATTCTTGAATTTATTTAATTGGTATTATATTTTATTTGCGTGTCTTCACTCGTCGCCAGATTACAGAGAATAGAATTCTTATAATTAATTTCACAATATAGTTTTACAATGATATACGTTAATATAACTACTGTCATTTTCACAATTTATAATAAATGTAGATTGTATGAAATTTGACAATAAATGTACTATTACTAATATTACATGAAGTACTAGTACGATATTGTAGCTGCGGTTACATGGTTAAATACACTCATCGTACTACTACTCTAGTACAACATAAAATATTGACAACAATGACAGCTTGTTTTGTGTTTACAACATAATAGAAAAGATAAGTATTACAATTAATTTTAACAATATAAATTATTAATGAAATTCTTAATTCTAGGTAACTAATTACTAATTGGATAGTTTACAATGTTTGGTAAGTAAAAGTGAGATATTTGCTTATGACGTTAATTTTGTTTACTTTTAGGTATATGATGAAACTGGAATGTCAGCTGATCCGGATTTATTGGTTTCGATGGCCTTCGACCGTTGTATATGTTCCGCAATAACCAATAAATATAAATGTTAAATTTGTGTAACTCAGCTGGTGTTTTATTTGGTTCAACATACTCCCACGCCTTAAGGAATTTTATTCCTTAACAAGCAATGCTATAATTTTGTGTACTGGACGTGTTAGTTCTTCCTTCGCTGTTGTTACGGTTACCACTTTTGTGACACCATTAATTTCAGGATGAACATTGTTGATGCTGCCCAATTTCCATTGACTAGAATATAAATTGTCATCCAATATAAGAACACCGTCATCGACTTAGAATTTATAATTTGGCGATTTCGATTTATATGTATGCTGCAATGATGTGATATAATCGCGATGCCATGTTTTCCATAACCCCTGTTGCATGTTTGCTGTTGTACGTTTTGCCATCTTGAGAGTTTGCTTAATGGCACATCAGCTAAAGTTGGTTCTGGAATAGCGGCTAATGATTCGTCGACCAGGAAATGTTCCGGTGTTAGTATTTCCCAATCAGCTGGATCATCGTGAGTTTTACATATTGGCCTCGAATTAAGTAGGCCCTCAACAATGAAGGTGGTCATTTGGAACTTGTGCGATGTCGCTGTTGCTACCCTTGAATCGGCAAAGTATGGAGCTTGTGGTGTGATGACATGGAAAATTATATGTTTCTGCAAAAGAAAATCAGAAATTAAACGGTTGCTAGTTTGATTACTAATTTGTAATTTCTGCTGGTTCAATTTGCTGGTGGTACCAATGCGCTGTTGCATCCTTTTTTGTTGTGTTTTGTTGAAACGGACTCGAGTAGACACTGTGCACAATCTTATGGATTTTTTAATTACTGTTCTTGTGCCTGATATACAATATTTTGTCCGTAATCTGCTCAATGTTAAGGATTTATCTGCGTGCATGTTGTTTGTTTGGATGTCACTAATTAATGATTCACAAATTTTATGATTTTTAGGTAATATGACCGGATGGCTGACCGAGTACCTTATGGATGAGTTTTTAAAACGCACTCCAATTCGTAAAAATCCAACTGCATCGATGAAAGAATCCAATGATGACAAGAAATTTGTTGATGGTATCGTACGGATCTTTTTGAGGAGAGACAGTTCGGTATGGAATACTGTTTTTTGGATATTGTTAATAATAAATTCAGCAGCATTCAGCTCGATTGGAGTAACTGGAGATTTCATCAAATTTTGGTTCGCTCGTCCTAATCGTAATACATACAACATTACTTTCCGTATTGTGACACGAGATGAACATTTTCTTAGAATATTCGAAACAACATCATCTTCACAAATTGTAACGGTCATGACGATAATATATTTAGGCTGTTCCTCTAACACTATCTCGTCATTAGATACTGCAGTTGAGTTTGGTTTTGGCCAGTTGTCTTCTGGTTTATACAGCCAATTTGGTCCATTCCACCATAGATGCGAATTCGGTAAATCTGGTGGTTTTGCTTCTCTCGGAATGATATCAGCGGGGTTTCGTTTGGATGCTACATGTCGCCATCTGCTTTGCGACGTAGCAGGCAAGATGAATGAAATTCGATTCCCAATAACATTCTTCCATCTTCTAGATACATCGGAGAGCCAGTGAAGACCGATCATTGAGTCTCTCCATTCATATACGTTGACGTCTACATACGTGTTTCTATCCACAATGTTGACAGTAATTTCCTCAATATCGTTCACCGATCGTAGATAATTCACACAACTATACGAAGCTTCAGATGCGTCACAAACTGCTTGTAACTGTGTATCGTTTAAGTTTCTTCGTATTGTCAAACGTTTTTGAATTTGGATTTTTTCAAGAGCCTGCATCTTCAAACCTTTTCTCTTCATTGCGGCGAGCCATTGATGTGATGCTTCATATGCACTTGTTAATATTGAACGTGATTGCTTAAAGGGTATTTTAACGACAAAGCGACCATCTGGATTCCTTGTAGTTATCTGATAATAATGTACGTTACAAGGGTGATCAGACCCATACTGATTCACCGGTTCCGCTATTTCTACAACCTCCCGAAGTTTATGGAGCAACCGATGAATGCCATTGTCATCTTTCTGTATATCTGGTCCGTTTATCGACTGGAAGTTTGATTCACTGATTGACTGTGTACTGATTAACCAGCCTAATTTTGATGCTTGAAGTGTCGGCAACCCATTATTGAAACGATTTTCTGGAGTGAGGATTTGGAAGAATACATCTGCTCCTAAAAGTATAGCAATTTGATTAGGGTTAAAAAATTGTGGATATGTTAATTTAAAGCCTGCCAGCAGGTGGTTAGTATAACTGATGCTTGTTGTTGGTAATGGCCTGGTTATATTGCTTATAATATGAGCTGTTACGTGTATCGCGTATTGCTTGTCGATACGTGAATAGATTGTCATATTGGTGTTCTCTGTTGATTTTCCAGCTGTATGTGATCCTAATCCGTAAATTATTGTGGAAGGTTGACTTCGCATTAGGTTTAGGCGTCTAGCGCAGGATTCGGTCACGAAACATGATTGTGAGCCGGAATCCAATAACGCTTGGAATGGCTGAAGTTCTCCGGTACGTGGTTCCGCGTAAATAACGGCTGTAGATAGTACCGTGGTTGGCGATGAAAGGCATGAATGAAGGACGCTTGTGTTAGTAGTCGGCTGAATAAGTGTTGATGCGCTATTTGGCTTGGTAGTGTCTTCGGCTGAGGTATCCTTAAATGTAGTAGATGTTTGACTTGAACTTGGTTGTGCTTCTGAGTGACTCGCGTGGAGTAAAGTATGATGTCGGCTACTGCAAATGAGACATGATGATTTTGAGAAACAGTTATCACTCACATGACCTCGTTTTAAACAATTCCGGCATAAATTCATCTCCGTTATGTGTTTTGTCCTAGCTTCCACAGTTTTATTTTTAAACACCGGACATCTAAATAGTGTGTGTTTTTGTTGACAGGCGTGGCACTCAACTGTGGAGCTGGTGTCGGCGGATATAAAAGTGTTGAGAGATGGTTTGGCTGGAACTCTTTTATTAGCAGCTTCACAAATTTCCAACGCATCAGAAAAGTCTTTCTTAACGGATTCAGTGTCTATGGATGGCAGACGCACGTGTTGCGACAAATTGTGACGACCATGACTGCATGCCTCACGAAGAAGTGCGCGTGCCTTGTAATAAATTTCATCAACGGCGTCCGTAATTGATTCATACGCTTGGTCTTCGTATAGTTGTATCTCAATCTCATCGAACGTTTGGTATCTCAGTTCTAGAATTTTGAGTTTACACTTGATATCCTCGATTGGGGTAGCGTCGGTTAGTTGTTCTCCAAACCGTAAAATAAGCATTATTTGATTACGCGCTCGATCCCGTAACCGTAGTAATCTTTCTGACATTGTTCTCTTTCACTTAAATTAACTACACTGAAACACTTGTTCTAAATTAGTCACTAGCACTATATAACTGTTCTTAATATTATCAGTCGATAATTATCCGCTATCGTTTTACCGTTTTTAACCGCGGTATATATTTATAGATCCATGTAATTTATCGTCTATATAAAAGATAAATTCTACTTAACTGACTGTGGGTATTTCCCGGGTTTCGGCACCAAAAAATGTATATAGTGAAGCGCTTGTAGAACAAACCAGTGGATGAAACTTTGCGATGCACCTGGTGATTATAGATGACGAGCTTAAATCCTGCGTAGATGGCCGATTGATGATTTGTAGGACAGAAAATATCAACGCGATCACGGTTTAATTTGTATATTTTATTTATTTGTAATGAATTTTATAATTTGAACTATCACAATTCTTGAATTTATTTAATTGGTATTATATTTTATTTGCGTGTCTTCACTCGTCGCCAGATTACAGAGAATAGAATTCTTATAATTAATTTCACAATATAGTTTTACAATTATATACGTTAATATAACTACTGTCATTTTCACAATTTATAATAAATGTAGATTGTATGAAATTTGACAATAAATGTACTATTACTAATATTACATGAAGTACTAGTACGATATTGTAGCTGCGGTTACATGGTTAAATACACTCATCGTACTACTACTCTAGTACAACATAAAATATTGACAACAATGACAGCTTGTTTTGTGTTTACAACATAATAGAAAAGATAAGTATTACAATTAATTTTAACAATATAAATTATTAATGAAATTCTTAATTCTAGGTAACTAATTACTAATTGGATAGTTTACAATGTTTGGTAAGTAAAAGTGAGATATTTGCTTATGACGTTAATTTTGTTTACTTTTAGGTATATGATGAAACTGGAATGTCAGCTGATCCGGATTTATTGGTTTCGATGGCCTTCGACCGTTGTATATGTTCCGCAATAACCAATAAATATAAATGTTAAATTTGTGTAACTCAGCTGGTGTTTTATTTGGTTCAACACAGGTAATTGTTAAACTTAAAAAAATCACTTGAAATTGGCAAATATCATAAATTTCCAGTAAGAAAATTAATCTCCAAATGACCCAGGAAAACAGGCTCTTAATATACGACCATCATTAATTTTGAATTTTAGACCAGTTTTAACGGTTTTACATTATACACAATCAATTGAAAAATTAAAACAGTTCTAATTTGCTTAAAATTTGGTAAGCAATATATGTATATGAAGTAAAACTTTTCTTACCACCCCTTACTTAAAACGTCTAGTTACCATTGCACCAACTCGGAAAATTTATAAAAATAATTTTCCACAAAACTACTCAACAAAAATCTTTTTGATTCTTCATTGACTTTGTTAAAATTGGTTTTCAAAAATACAACTTTTTTGCGACATTTGCCAAGAGTTTTTCAATGACATGGGCTACGTATATTTCTATACCATAAAAGAATTTGCCACCCGTGCCAACGCTGAAGTTATGTCATAAATTGCTGATCAAAATTTTCCATTGTCCAAAATCTTGAAAACGATATGCCATATGATAATATCAGAATGAGACAAAATGTATCTGTAATCAGCGTCATATGGATATTTGGAGTATTAATATACTTCAGGTAATTTGTGCATTCTTCAAGACCATTGACATGTCACACTTATATATGCTATAATAAATCAATAATAAGCTCTAAGCGCAAAAACGGTGGATATATCATCTAAATGGATACTTCAATTTACATGATGTTAATGGAATAAGAACAATTGTAGCTGCTAACGTTACAACGGAAGTTTTGAATACTAAAGTGTTTCGGAAAAATTCTTATCTTATTACAATATCTTTCAATTTCGAAAAAAATTGTATGTATTGCCATAAGGAAACATATTTAATGGAATGCACTTTTGATCCTTAGAAAACTTATATCAAGTTTAATAATATCCTTCAAGTTATAAGAAAAGACACGGTAAGTTATAAAATATTCAAATATTTTTACATTCCAAGAAAACATATAGCAAATTATTAAAACAGAATGACGTTCTGTGTATTTGCCTTATTTTTTACGTCTAAGATAATTATTATCATTGTTTAGGTCTGTGTCTATATGCTTGGTAAAATGGAATTGTAACGGTTGTTTGAAAGCTCGTCATTGTTCAGATGGTGCAAACAAATAAAATTGACCTGTTTTCACAATAACTCTACTTTACACCTTTAATAATTCACTCTTTCTCGGTTTTGATTAGGTTTTTTTTTTGGTTGTATTCATTAAAAAGTCATTTAATTTTCTTTCGGTGTTATACCTAAAGGTATTCTACTAAATTATTATTTGTACCACTAGTTTGCACTTTGAAAACGTGATATGAATTTTCATTATACTGTAAAGTCTCTGTATATAGAGCACAGAATGACAACATGAAAATTCATAAATAAATTACCAACATTATATGTTGATGCTGTTGTTATTGTAGTTTTTGTTGTTGTGCTGTGGTGAAATGTTTGTTTTATTTAATTTAATTTATTTCATTGTAGATTTAGATTTTTAGGGGGTTTCAACCATTTTAATTATTAATTACATTGAGTTGAGGACAAAATAACGACTTGCACATTTGGATACGTGCTTATGATCGTATTGTAAATATGTATATTCATAATGTTATGAATTGATCGTATTGTAAATATGTATATTCATAATGTTATGGTTACTAGATTTATTTTGCCATGTTAATTGACACATTTTTTTTAAATTTAAATTTATTTTGCGATTGTAAAGTAGAAATCCACGAAAAGACTGCTACGCCTTTTCCGAGGTCGCAGTCTTTTTATGTATTTCTACTTAACAATCGCAAAACAAATTTAAATTTGAAAAAAATGTGTCAATTGGCATGGCAAAATAAATCTAGTAACCATATTTCTGGTCGCAAAAAATTAACTTGCGACTGGATGGAGGATATACCCCTTAAACGTATAAATAAAAAGTTATATATGAATGTGTTGATAATCAGTTTGGTATTGGTAAGAACTAAATAGGAGTATTAGTACAGTAAACAAAAAGGAATATCTAATTAGTACATAGAAACAGAATAGGTATTTGTACAGGGTGTTAAAGTTTGAAACGCCATGATAGGTATGATTCCTCGACATGTTCTGCAAGGGTATGAGCAGGACTCAATCTGTTTCAGCACTTATTACATTCGTCTCGTCAAATCTAACACTCACTTGATTTTATTATAATGAACTATTTAAGCTGGAATTCCATTACTGCGGCTTTTTTTGTGCAGAAAATCTGAAAGAGATGCAATCAAAAATCGCTATGTGTGTGAGCGGCGCAACAGTAAAATTTTTTATACTAAATTATTTTGTTGTTGTAGCGATTTGGTTGGCTTAAATATAAATAAAAAATACAAATCGAAGTATTTTTTATGGCATTCAAAATGAAAAATACCCCCCACTATCAGCAAATTTTTAGTATTTTACTAATTTTATGGTGAGCACTTGGCTCATACATTTTATATGTTTGGCGGAGTGTAATATAAATCGCGTTTTCATGATAAATTTTTATTAATGCCAGAATTAAAATATTTTACAATTTTTAATTTTTATTATTTACTCTGTATTACATAATTTTAATAATGAGATATTATTTAGGTTATGTTCAAAATGCGGTCAAATATTCCCCTAACTTTTTTATAGGAAGGCGTTTTCTTAGTTTTTAATTATTGAAAGGAAATAATTAAAAAACGTAATAAAATGATGCCTACAAATAATATTTAGATGTTTTAGTACTTTAGAGGTATAAATAAAATTGATTTAACTATAATTTTCATTTTTTATGTAATTTAGGTTATAATTTCGTAGTTGTCAAATATTCCCCTTAAAATTTCGCTATAAAATAAAAATAGTCTGTCTGTCGAATTTATGATACTATCTCTTTCTGGTTTTCTGCTAAAAAACAAAAGCCGCAGTAGTGGAATTCCGCCTTTATTTATTACTTATTTATTTATCATCTACACTTGGGTGCAAAAAAAATCGCACATGGCACAATTTTCCACAAAAGTTCAAAAATTTCAAAAAAATCCAATATTTGTTTAATTTTTTTTAATGCAGATTCAAAGTCTATATATGTATAGTCCAGTGGTACCTTTTCGTACTTGCCAACAAACTGATTGTTTGTCAAATGCATATAGCAGGCTTTCGAATTAAAACCTAAAAATAATTCAACAAGATCAATACAATAGCATGCCATGAAATATCTCGCTCGGAATTGTGACCATTCGCATATCGACACTTAGCCGGAACGATCCTCTATTGATAACGTTTTCAACCGAGCAAAGAAATGGATACCACACCATAGGTAGCCGCACAAGTGGTTGCACTAATTTATGCCGGGTAGCTCCAAAATGAAGTGGTTCTACAACTAAATTTGAGCCGATTCTCCGTTCGTCGAGTGTGGCAGAGATATCAGGAAACTGGTGGCTTCAGACGGCGATAATAATCTGGCCGACTTTCTAGTAACAACTTCGTTTCAAAATTGCCGTATGAATGCGGTTCAACTGGGACGGCGGCTGCAAGAAGTCGAAGTCAGCCGGTGAACAGTTAGAAGACCACTTCGAGAAGTTAATCTGACTGCACACATACTAGCAAACGGACCGAAATTGGCCGCAGCCGACCGACGACCTTGTCGTGAGTTCACTCCAGAGCATTTGAATTGGACAGAGAAGTATGGAAAACAGTCCTATTCTCTGACGAGTGCAGGATGTGTTTATTTGGCACCGATGGACGTGGAAGAGTATACAGACGACAAGGAGAGCGATATGCACAATTTTGCATTGAAGAACGTGTCTCGTATGGCAGTGGATCACGAATGTTCTGGGGAGGCATATCATTAGAAGCGAAGACAGATCTTGATCTCATCACACGAGCCAATATACTGACTGTCGATCAAGAGGAATGAATTCTCAACGGTACATTGAGGAAGTACTCGAGGAGTACGTCGTACCTTCTGCCGGATTTATTGGTGAAAATTTTCTGTTTATGCAGGATAATGCGAGACCGTATACGGCTGATGTAGTATACCAGAATTTTCAAGAGGTGGATGTACCTATTATGGAGTGGCTGGCTCGAAGCCCGGACCTCAATCCCATCGAACATTTATGGGAGGACGAGTTGAAAAGAAGAGTTCGAGCCAGAGATGTTACTCCAACGAGTTTCCAGGAGTTGCAACAGTCGATCGTAGAGGAATGGAAGGCGATACCGCAAGATTTTGTGAAAACTTTGGTGAAATCAATGCAGCATCGAATGGAAGCTGTCATTCGAGCCAGGGGAAGGACTACTTCTTATTAATGAAACTGTTTTTTTTTTTGGTTTATTTCCATGTTTTAATTCGATTTTTACCCCTAATTTTCATGCTGACATATTCACAAAAACGAGTACCTCAGACGTTTACCCCCAAAAATCAGTTTGATGGCACGTATAAGTACAAAAAAGGTACCACTGGATAGGTATTGAAATACACTTTGAATCTGCATTTAAACAAATTTTGGATTTTTTTGATATTTTTGAACCTTTGTGAAAAATTGAGCAATGTGCGATTTTCTTTGCACCCAAGTGTATATATTATATATAAAAATGAATCCTTATTTTCCTTGGTTATGCCATAACTTGCGAACGAATTTACCGATTCCATTCATTTTTTTAAGTTCCCTAACACTTTGTAGAAGGTTCGTACGGAATGAAAAATTAAGAAAATTGCTCAGAAAAATGGAAAATTTCAGAAAACATAACGACTAAATTAAAGTACTTGCACCATTAAGGATAGTTGGGAACAAATTGAGTAGCCTGTGGTTAACAATTTATTATGTATGAAGGCGCAGCAACTGTAAAAAACAGTCAGTTTTTTGCTTACTTCAAAAAGTGTTCTTATGTTTAATTTTTTCCTGTCAAATCATAAAATGTTTATAATCTGGCCATCTCCGCAAACCAATGAATGTATAGGGTTTTCTAATAAGAGTGATATGATTTCTTAAAAAAAACCACACAAATTATTAAGGAAATTGAAATGTTTTTTATTTAATGTGAAGTACAATCGATACAATTAAGTTCTGAATAAAACGTCATTCAAATGGCCTCTACGACTTCTTCTGCTCAACAAATTTGATGAACCCAACTTTCGAGCACGTTTTCCACTAAATCAAGTCGTATGTCAAGAATAGCACGTTGAATATTGATTTGTAAAGCTTGAAAAGAGTTTGGTTTATTGCTAAGGACCAATGACTTCAAATAACCCCACAAGAATTAGTCTAATGGTGTTAAATCACAACTTCTTGGAGACCATTCAATATCACAATTTCTTGGAATAATCGAATCTCCAAACTTTTCTCGCTATAATTCAATTGTTGCACTTGCTGTGTGGCACGTAGCCCTGTCTTGTTGGAAATAAATGTTGTCAAGATCAACTTCTTCCAATTTCGACGATAAAAAGTTGGTTATCATCGATTTATACCCATCTCCATTGACAGTAACGGTGTTACCAGCTTCATTTCGAAAAAAATACGGGCCGATGATTCCACCAGACCAAAAACCACACCAAAATGTCAATTTAGGTTTTTCATGAATTATTTGTGGATTTTCTTCGCACCAGAATAGACATTTTTGTTTATTTACCGCACCACTCAGATTAAAGTGAGCCTCATCGGAGAAGATGATTTTCTTAAAAAAATCGTTATCGTTTTCAAGTTGTTCCAAGGCAAAATCAACAAATTCACGACGTTTACGGTGGTCCAATGGCTTCAGTTCTTGAGTGAGAACAATTTTATACGGATGCAAATCCAAACTTTTTCTCAAAACCCGCCAGGTTGTGGTTTGAGACAGTCCCAATTCTTGAGAACGTCTTGGAATCGACAAATTGCGGTCTTCAGCAACACTTGCCTGAACGGCAACAATATTTGCATTACTTCGAGCGTTTCTTTGCCTTATTGGCACTTGAACATATTTAAAGAAAATGTAACGCTCAAAATTTTCAACAATTCGACGAATAGCGAGCACACTTGGACGATTATTACGACTAAAAAATGGCAAAAGCGCACGAAAAGTTGCAATTGGAGAACGATTATTTTGATAATAAAGCTGAACAATTTGTAAACGTTGTTCTTGCGTATATCTCACCATGATGAAATTGTAAATATTAGTGAATACAACGAAACAAAAAATGACAGATCATGACTTACTACAAATGGCCGAAACGTCACTTAAAAATCATATCATTCCTATTGGAAAACCGTATAAAATCTAACATACGCCATCAGAAGCGCTTCATTGTCGCGTAGTGTTGTTTCATCGAGTTGTAAAGCAAATATCTTGATCTGAAGATGTGCAATTAATTGATTTTCCACATCATCCGCCATTTCATCAATTCGTCTTGATACGGAGCATTTATAGATAGCTTAATTAGAATCGTGTCAATGTTCGTTACAGTTTTTTTATTGAATGTTATTATTGAAATACAATTCTAACGCTGTTTGTACGTCGTATAAATATAAAAATGTGTTGTTTTACATCTTAATATCATATTTGTATTAGGACGGAATTACACTATAAAAGAACTTTGTCAAAGGTGTTTTATAAAATTTATAAAAAATTTTTTTTAAAAACAATTTTGATCAAATAATTTTTGAAAATTACACTACATAAAAGATTTTATAAAAATTATCCAGAAACTTCAATAAAAATGGAACAACAACGAGTAGCTGTTCCATATGTGTAGCTACACACAATACAAACAATACTTGTACACATATTGTTTGTATTGTATTGTGTGTAGCTACAAATATTCGCTGTGTTTTTGGTTGTATAAGCATTCATTTGCCTGGTTTTTCCCATCATTTTGATTTGGCCGCCATTTTGAATAAGCAATATGTCAAAAATAATTTGTCACATTTACTTGCATCAGGCTAAATTTGATAAAAACATTTTATAAAAGTGATAGTTTTATAAAGCATGCATATTACACTATCAAAGAAAATTGATAAAAATATTTTATAAAACATCTTTGTCAAAGATCTTTTATAGTGTAATTCCGGCCTTAGAATAAATGCAATTTTCATGGCCTGTCTAATTAGTCCAAAGCCGCCTAAGTTTATGAATTTAGCTTATGGCTCTTCAGATATGTGGTATGGCCAAAGAATATATACAACAAGAAAGAGATTTTGTTCGACAAAAATATACCAACAAAAAATCGTTTATGATTTCCTGAGTTTTTGTTTGTAACTTTCAAAGAACGAGATGGTCAATCACACATTTCTCGTTCTAACATTCGTTTTATAAACACAACTTCGGCGGTTTCAAAATCAAAGGAATCAATAAAAAAAATTGAAAGTATTGGAAAAGGGGAAAATTGCGAAGGAAAACATTTTTCATTATCTCGTACGTAATTTAGTAACACTTTAATCTTCAAAGGCTGCATTCCGTTTGAATTGATTGGAAATGCATTTACGTATTATTTTTCAGCTTGGGTTTGTTTATGTACGTAGCTACACATTTTCATCAACATAGCCCATGAAACCATCCAATTTTTTTTTGTTTTGGAATATATATTACATGCCGAAATAATTTATTTGAAAATGTTTGTTGATTTCTATGTACATTGTATTTAGGAAATATTTTGATTTTAGAAAAAATTAAAATGTGACACACATAGCTACTCACGTAGTGAAGGAAGTTTATGAATGGACATATTATTAAATGGAAAACAAAATATCAAATCAAATAAAAATTTACGAAATGGATAAGTATTTGTTCTACAAAAGTGAATATCTACATATAAAAGATTATTTTTATTTTCGATTATTTTATTTCGATTATTGTTCATTTTGGACTATTTTTCTTCTGAATTCAAAAATGTTTAATGTAAAGAAAATTAACAATTGCGTGAAAGTTTAATAACTACGAGTTCACGTTTTATGCCTAGTCGAAGCCAATAAACACAAATAACTGAATCATTTATGTATAAGCAAAGCTAAATATTTTAAATCGTAACTATTTAACAGAGTTGATGACATGCTTTGTAGATGGATTAGTTAAGAGTTTTTTCTAATTTTGTGCGTTTTAATTAAAATTTTGAAATCGATATTTGATATTTGATTTATGTATAAATTATAAACATACATAAATAGTCCATATTATAAATATTAATTAAATCTGAAATTACTTAAACGTAATAATTTTTATTATGCGACTTTGTGTAGATTCATTGGTTCTGACTCGTTCTATGTACCTACATATGTTTTGAAAATTGTGATTAGCCTTGAAAAAAGTTAAATACTGCTTCGTTTTGGTTTATAGGTTGTATTCCTAGGGGTTTGATGAATTTTTGGGAGAGTTGAATGATTTCTTAAATTCCGATTCTTCAAAACATAAAATATTACTTGGTGATATAAATTTTGAACTAATGAAAGATTCTCAGTTAAAAGACAATTATTTATAATTATGTGCCTCTTTTGGTATGCAATCACTTGTCAATGATGTAACACGACCATGTTCTAATACTTGTATTGACCACGTTTCTGCAGTAACTGATCACCAAAAGTTTACTATTGAACTTAGAAATCTTCAATTATCTATAACTGATCATAACACAATTATCTTGTATTTGAAAATGACTAACAAGGTTAAGAGTAATCGTAAATATGTAGAGCTATTTCAAACGAAAATAAATTTTACTGAGTTAGCGATATCCCTCAGTACATATGATTGGTGTACAGTTTGGGACTCTGATGATCCTAATATAGCATAGTCTAGCTTTGTTGAAATATTCATTTCTATTTTAAATAAACATAAATCGTTGTTTAAAATTAAACGTAGTAAATGGAAACTTAAGCCTTGGATATCTGACACCTTATTAAATTTGATTAATCTCCGGAATAGGCTATCAAAGAAGTTAACTAATGATCGTAATAACATCTCTTTAAAGAAAAAAGTGGACGTGCTAAACTCCAGAACTAAAACCTCGATACCGAAAACTAAAGAAACGTACTTTAAAAATAAGATGTCTTCAGGTTCAGATATGAAATCAAAATGGAAAGTGGTAAATAGTGTATTGAACAACGTCCCCGTTTCAGATACTATTACTTCTTTAGAATTTGGTGAGAATAATTTCATTACGGATCATAGCGAAATTGCTAATGTGCTTAATGATCATTTTATTAATATACCAAGTGTCATTCTAAACGTAACACAAGAAAATATCACTGTTGAAAATACTGTTAGAAAGAATATGGTTTTAACTCGGTTTAATAGTTCGAATTTATTTTTTTTCCCAGTTAGTGATTTTGAAAATTGTTTCTGCCGTCTGCGAACTCAAAAATAACAACTCGTGTGGTATTGATGGAATTTCGAATGTAGTGGTGAAAATGTGATTTTTAGTATAGCACCTGACTTAGTGTTTGTTTTTAATTTGTGCCTTGCTAATGGTGTGTTTCCTGATAAATTAAAAGTAGGCATCGTAAAACCACTTTTTAAGAAGGGTTCACGTGCTGACCCAAACAATTATCGTCCAATCACATTATTGAACACATTCTCAAAAATATTTGAAAAAATTATTAAATCCAGATAATTGCGTTTTGTAGATAAAACTAATTTTCTTGATAAAAGGCAATTTGGTTTTATTAAAAATTCATCAACGGAACTGGCACTTGTTTCATTTTTAAGGCCTATTCACGAAATTTTGAATATTAACGTTAAGGTATCTGCTCTTTTTATAGACGTTACTAAAGTATTCGATACCGTTAATCATCAAGTGTTACTGGAAAAATTACCACATATTGGTATTAGAGGTGTGGCACTTTCTCTATTTGAATCCTATTTATGTAATCGAGTTCAGAGTGTATGTATAAATCATGCCCGTAGCCATGAAAAAATGGTTAATGTTGGGGTTCCTCAAGGATCCGTGCTGGGACCTCTACTTTTTTTGATTTATTGTAATTCTATATTTGATCTTGATTTGCGTGGTATTATTGTGGCTTTTACCGATGATGTCGCGCTGCAATATTCAAATTCTAATACGAACTCGTTGAGTTATGACATTAAGTGTGACCTTAAATTACTAAAAAAATGGTTCTATGTTCATTTCATGGTTCTTAGCTGCAAGTCTAAAAATTATGTACTTTAATTTGAGTAGTTCTGTCACTATTTCTGGTTCAGTGACTTATCACTCATTGTCGTGTAATCACTCTAGTTGCAACAACCTCTGTTTACCCATTGAAGCAGTCAGTTCATTCAAATACTTAGGTTTAAATCTTGACTCTCAGCTTAACTTTAAGAATCATGTGATTATTTTAAAACAAAAACTCCGTCGTGCTTTAAGCTGGAATTCCATTACTGCGGCTTTTTTGTGCAGAAAACCAGAAAGAGATAATAACAAAAATGCGACAAAGACAGACTATCTTTATTTTATAGCGAAATTTTAAGGGGAATATTTGGCAACTACGAAATTATAGCCAAAATTAGTTAACAAATGAAAATTCTTGTTAAATCAATTTTATTTATACCTCTAAAGTACTAAAACATCTAAAAATTATTTGAAGACATCATTTTATTACGTTTTTTAATTATTTCCTTTCAATAATTAAAAACTAAGAAAACGCCTTCCTATAAAAAAGTTGGGGAATATTTGACCGCGTTTGTAACATAACCATAATAATATCTCATTATTAAAATTATGTAATATGTACAAAGTAAATAATAAAAATTAAAAATTGTAAAATATTTTAATTTGGGCATTACTATAAATTTATCATGAAAACGCGATTTATATTTATTACACTCCACCAAATATATAAAATGTATGAGCCAAACGCTCACCATAAAATTAGTAAAATACTAAAAATTTGCTGAGAGTGGGGGGTATTTTTCATTTTGGTTGCCATAAAAATTACTTCGGTTTGTATTTTTTATTTATATTTATGACAACCAAATCGCTACAACAACAAAAAAATTAAGTATAAAAAATTTTACTGTTGCACATAGCGATTTTTGATTGCATCTCTTTCAGGTTTTCTGCACAAAAAAAGCCGCAGTAATGGAATTCCAGCTTTAAGATCATTTTTCCATTTGCGTAATATCTGCAGCTCCGAATTCTAAAAATGTCTCTATTATGCTTTGATTGATTCTCATCTTCAGTACGCGTTAACATGTTGGGGTGGAATTTATTGGTACCATTATTGATTCAAAAAAGTGTGCTCAGAATTATGAACCACCAAGAACTACACCATGTTTCCCTTTGTTTTTAAGTTATAAAATTTTACCACTGCGATATCTATATGTTTTTAAAGTTTTAAAAATGTATTATGTAATAAGCGGGAATCGTTTAATGAATATTTATAGTGAACCTTACTTGTTTCGTAATAGGAATAGAGTTAGTATTCCGCAACCGTTTAAAGAACATTTTAAGAATTTCTTTTCTTACACTGCACCGAAGTTTTATAGCCTTCTACCAACCTATATTGCATCTGCGGGCACTTTTAGAGTATTTATTAAATTGTTGTAAGAATGGTTATTCTCAAAAAATGACATTGAGGTTTTTTTTAGAACATTATTTTAAATTCTGTAAACATATGCTACTTTTGTTTTATTTATTGAAAGTAAGTTGAATAATTTGTATGCATATAATTTTCAAACCATGCGCAAATATTGATTACAATTTTGTTTTTTTCCTTTATTTATTTTATAAACTTGTTAAATTATAATTCTTTACTTTTAATTTTAATTTATTTTTAATTTTTGTTTTACTTTTGTTTTCTAATTTGTGTTATATTATTTTTACACATTAATCGTGACTCTGAGACATTGTAAAAGGAGCTCACTATCTAGTTTCTATCTAGTTTTATTTTTTTATGCTGTACTATTATTTTATTGCAAATGAATATATTACATGTGATTTTTAAAAATAAAACTATCTAAAAAAAAACATATTATATTGAATGATTCGATATATCTTGACATATAAAAATCCTATAGATCACGTTGTTTAACAAATTAAGAAAACAATTTTTGATAACATTGTATACAAGTTGCGGAAAAACTACTTTAATATTCGAAGTGAAAACGGTGGCATTAAATGGAATTGGTAGACTTCCTCAAATGAGCGAAGAGGGCATCTTTTATTTTAGAGCTTCAAATTTTTGACCTATCCAAGAATTATCTCGGACAAATCATGCCAACATAAATCTTATAGTGATTTTAGAACTGCTTTTGCAAAACGTCCAAACCTATTTAAATTTTACTTTAATCAGAGTTTCTATAAAATCTTGATAATCACGACAGAATCTATGATTTTTAAGGATTTGACGTCGCTAGGTTATATAATTACATGTTATCATGAAACTAATTCTTAGATAGAGAACACTGCCAGATCAGGTGTTAATATGATATTATGATATGATAAATGCGTACACCTTATCCATAATGTCAATCCTGGTAGGCGTGTATAGGACAATCTTAGATTAACGTAATTCAATCAAAGAAAATATACAACAAGGAAGTCACTTTGTTTGACAAAAATATACCAACAAAAAATCGTTTATGATTTTCTGAGTTTTTGTTTGTAGCTTTCGAAGAACGAGACGGTTATTTGATCATACATATCTCCTTCTAACATTCATTTTATAAACAAAACTTCGGCTATTTAGAAAACAAACGATTGATTCGTAAGTAAACAAACTGAAAAAAATCATTTCCTTCCGTTATTCTTCCATCCGATTCATTTATAATAAAGTTTTAAGCAAACTAAAAATTAATGACACTATAGTCTAAATAGGTAATTTAACAAAAATTAGTTTAAGTTAATAATAATTTTTGACATATCCAAGAATTCCGACATTTTATTGATCTTAAAAGACGTTTGCGAAAAATTAACTATACGAGTTTTTACAATGATGGAGGTTTTCGCAGTTATGTAAAGCGCATTTGGAATAATTATAATCCAATATCAAGACCATATTTAAACAATGAATTCTGTTTAAGAGTTATGCGTGCTCGCAGGTCCTGCTTGAGCCCTCACACCAAAAGTAGTAAAAAGAAAGGATTAGTTACTGACGGGTTTAACTAGAACTCTACACAACTACTTAACTGGCTACTTTACTGATTTCTAATCAATAAAAATACATAGATAATTATAATATATGGTGCATACCTCGTCTCTTAAATAACTGAAATAAACACATAACCTGCACATTTATATCGGTAGTTTGAAAGACAGTTTTTAATATTCTTCAATATTTTTGGAGGTCTTAGTTGTCTCCTCGTATTAATAAACTTTTCTCCGGCTTTGAATTTTCCTTTCCTATCGTTCACAACCCATTTAGCCTCATGTATTACAATCTATTTCCGTTTCCACTGTAAAACAATAAATTAATTACAAGCAAAAAAATATTCTCCTTATACCACACGGTTTTCAAAATCAGGGCCAACTGTTGCACTTGTGCTGAGATCTTGAAATGTTTCTTCAGAAATCATTTCGTATTCGCCACATTACTCCTCTAAACAGTTGTCGTGCTCAACGGCATTTAATGTTGCTTCACCATTAAAGTTAATTCTAATTTCTGCTAGCCCACTATCAGAGAACATTGTATTATTTTCGGTTTATCAAATGCCTCAATACTCAAGAAATAATTCTGAGTATTAACAAAACACAAATAATTGTCACACAAACTAACTATAAAACGTATTATAAAATATTTAAATATATACCAAAAAAATTATTGATCTAATAAAAATAAAATTTTACTGCTAAAATAATTGACGTTTACTCAAGAATTTTTTTTTTGGATAAAATGGTTGTAAGTGTAAGAATATTGTTGTATGTATGAACAACATTTTTTTAATATACTGCTTAACTAAGTTCTAACTTATATTTTTCTGTAGATACAACTCTGTTTGATGAATAAGATTAAAACTGTCGATGAATTACTATTACTATGAATTATTATTTGGAAAACGAAAAGAGATAGACTAATTTAAAGCGAAAGCTTTATTTAGTGGGATTGCATCATAACCTCATTTTTTTCAATTTTTGTTGGTTACACCGTCACGATGGCCGCTTTGTTTTCTACGACTAGAAAAGCCGTAAACATTGTATGGGTGCCATTAAAAATAATATTTTGTCCGCAAAGCCGAAAAAATCTCAAATTTAGTATTTAATTTCAATAGAGGAGAGCTTCTTTGAATAATTGTTGCCAACATCCTTGGTTGCATTGTTGTAAAACAGCTCCAACTGTTACGCTAGAAGTTTATAACCGGTTCGACTAAATAAAGCGGTGATAAAAGTTCACCATACCGATCAACTACTCTATTTTGCGGATGGATGTTTTCTTCGGAAAGTTTGAGGTGATATCAACTTCGACGGGAAGATGCCTTCTTTCGAAATTGTCTGGCTCAATAAGTCGAGTGGCTTCACGCCGAAAACGCATTTCGAATCTTTTTAATATTAATTCTAAATGTGGAGAGATGGTTACATACTGAATGAAATTTCGAGCAAGTTCGTTTACCGTCTCAAACAGCAGCATATTATTTTTTCTTGTAGACCGTTTTTATTTTATTCAAAAAAGCCATCAAAAAGTAAAATAAAACAAAACAGATTTCGGTACCGAAAAGAAGACAAAATTTGTTTCAATAAGAAGCAAAATTATTGTTTGAAAGATGTTATTTCACACGGTGATGTTGAAACATTCAAATCTTTCGTTTAATTGTCGGTATAGCCTCCGCAAGGGCGCCAGTTGTGGCGGCAGAATTTGATGTTTAACATAAACCGAAATTCAGTTGTAGCAGCTTGAAGTCTCGTTGCATCGAGTGGTCGCGTTTTAGCAGAAGGTAATCTATCTTGCGTGATGAATATAAACAACCATTTCCAGCCTAGGAACTCTTTCGAACTTGGCCATTTACTTAAATTTGAACATAGTTCTGGTGCTGGCCACTTGAGCAGCATTCAATTTATCACGTACCATTTCAAAACAGCAATCGCTATTTCCAGCCTAGGAAGGTCTTGGAAGTTGTAGACGGTTTTCATATATAATTTCATAATATGACGCATTATTATTTCGAACATAAAATTTTAAGAATTACTCAAACAACAAATAAACGAAAAAGCTGGGATGGGAAATTTTGTTGTTGTGTTTATTCTATAAAGCGTCTTACAGAGGTATAAAATGAAAAGACTCGTATGGAATAAAATAGTTTCGTGTAAATAATTAAAACATGTTTTTAATGAAAAACTGCGATAACTCCATATTCTTCCACTTTGCTTCTTAGTTGTATAGTCTAAAGTGTTATAAATAATAAACGTTATACAAATTTGTCAAAGTTATTTTTGACTTAGTCTAAGTTGTATATCATGAGATTCAAGGTACACACTATTCAAGCGATTTAACAGACTAGACAGAAATCTGTAAACAACAAAATAAAATAGAATGAATACAATCTTAAACGCACTCTATTTAACAATAAAATTGAGCATAAAGCAAATCCTTTAAATATTTGCACTATGCTAGTGTGTGTTCCTACATACAAATACTTTTTGAAGCTATAAAATTCCCCAATTCCAATCGTTACCCATTCTCTCTTAGTAACGAGACACAATTTCTCTGTAGAGAATTAAGATGTACGAGGAGAAACCAACGATTTCAACGTAAATATCGAATAGTAATATAACGGCGCCATAGCATTTCGAAGGGATTCCTTAAATAGGGCACACGTTTTCATGTAAAACAAAATTAAAAGAAAACAAAAGAATTTTTTATTTGAAGCATTTTCACCAACTATATAGAAAAAATATTGACATAAACGACGTTCTAAAAAACCTTTTCAGAGAGCTGTGAACAGGAAAAGTTACACAGTAAAATAAATTAAAGCAAAATTTGAGTGAAATTTTAATTTTTGAGTGAAAAATTTTTACGTTATCGTATACGACAGAAATTTTATATTGTGAGATTATGATATTTCTACCGAAAATGAAAACGCGCAAGGTATCTGATTACCTTCGGAAGAAAAATTTTTTTAATCAAATTATTTTCATCGTTTGTTTTAGTTTTGTAAAAATCAGTGCTGATGTAAAGGAAAATCGGAAAATTATAGTGATTATTATTCTGTAATTTTCTTGTATTTATTTACTGAAGTGGAATCCAATTTTAGCGATTGAGCTTTATGGAATAGAGCTTTTTTATATTATATGGAATAATTTTAACAGGTAAAAATTATATGGTGCGGGTATTATGCTGTCAGTCAATATTGGAACTAGGTAAACAATTTTACTAGTGGTCTATTTATTATACATCAAGATCCATACACAGCAAAAAAAATATATCACGTTTTTATGGAAATAGAAAAAGCACAACAATTTTAGGAAATGTAGAACAACCAAACAAGAAAACAAGTCAACGCATTATTTCTGCAAGTACCAACGTGCTTTTTATTTTCGTAATGCTTTTCGATTGTTTTAACCTTTAGAAGAACCTAAAGAAAGCTTCTTGTTGGGTGATATTTATTTAGTCGTATTATTATTGTTACCTGGGTGCGCACCTTTTGAAGTGTTATTTATAAATTTCTAGTTCGACGAATTCATTTGATGACAATATTTCATATTTTTATTCCTATAGGGTTTAGGATCGAAAAGTTTCATAAGAGCGATTCGTTTACGAATATTCATGGAGCAATTCCCGAGAATTTTGTTTTGTTGCGATTTTCCATTTGTATTTTCCTCTTTTATATTAAGATACCTTGAGTAGGATAATTGTAAGTGAAACATCGTCAAAAAATCAAAAATTTTCCGGGAATTTTTTCAGGGATTTGTTAAAAGGATTCATTCAATTATGCTCCAAGAATAAAGAAAAAAATCTCAATTGAAATCTTAAAGGAAATCTTTTTACGAGAACATGTTTCACTAAGAAACAATTTTCAGAAAAAGTTAATGAGGAATATAAGCCTCGTCACATCAGTAGAGTATTTTTATTGATGACGCTGAACTTCATTAAGTGGACTCTCTTAAATCATTTACAAAACTCTCATAAATCAATTAGAGCTCTTTGATCTGCTGGGTGAGGCACATGGGCATACATAGTGGCATAGTGATTTCCTTTTTATTCCAATTTTTTAAAACGCTTTTTGTGTTTTAAGCTTGATCCCATCATTTCTCCTTACTTAACGGTCTTCATAGACTATACTGGATAACCACAGTTTATAAAATAATTTAGAAATTCTTCACAGAATGCAAATAGCATAAAATAAAGTTTTTTTGAAAAGTTTCAACAACAAATTAAAAGGGTTCACTTGAATTTGGTGGCAAATGTAAACACCTATTGAATATTCTGACGAATAGGTGAAAATTGATATATGTATGTCGAATAGTATTAACTCGACTGTTAGGGGACCACTTTCAAAATCACAGCCGGAAGTCATACTAGAATCCCATGTCTAATCTATATAAAGTGATTTCTATCGCAATCGGCTGAGAAATGCCTTAAGCCCAGAGTTATTTGGCAGAGGCATTTCCAAAATTGATATTAGATTCCCATATTCACCATACAATCTGAGAATCATCTCTGACGTGTAAGAAATGGCTTAGTTCTATTGTGGAACAAGACATATTGTAACGGCCAAACCGAAGGACCCTGTTCCCTTTTGAACCCCCCTAACAATTTCGAAAACCCCACTGACCAATTATGGCCAAATAGTTCAACCCGAAGAAACCAAGCAGTAAGGGTAGGGTTGGGTTCAAATCACACCAGTGGCAGGCTGCAAATTTTAATCATTAATTACGTTCGTTGATGTAAACACAACTATGACTCTCTATTGGAGTGCATAATTCAGCGCCCGTTCTTCTAACTTTTCAGTGTGCAGGTGTTTTGCATTGTATGCGTGCATTGGTTGAATAGGTGTGATTAGAAAAAGGGCGTTTTAAGTGATCTTTGAAGGACTAACAATTCATGGGATAATTAAAATTTTCTTATGAAAAAAGTAGAAAAAGTTCCAATCTCACCAGAGCACACCCTAAACCATTTCCCCAGAAATAAGGACTCATGGTAATTGATTTCTGGGTAACCAAATAAAAAAATAATTTCCAAATACTTTCGCACGCACTCCCAACTTTATGGACTTCATATGTAGTGGTCGATACATCGTTTGAAAAAATACAAGATACAAATCTAATACTATTGGATACGATAAAATTGATTTTAAAATAATAAAATTATTTATTGATCTGTTTCTTCCACATGTGACCCATATCATTAATCAATGTTTGTCAAAGCAGTTTTTCCTAATTTGTGGAAAGTGGCTTCTATTGTTCCAATTCCAAAAAATGATATTGTTGCCAGTCTTAATTATGTTCGACCAATAAGTATATTACCTGCCCTTTCTAAGGTGTTAGAAAAAGTAATGCAAATCCAGATTCTGCATTTTAAAGATTCTGATTTTCTTTGTAAATTTCAGTCAGCGTATAAGCCTGGGCACAGTACTACAACGGCTTTGCTACAAAGTGTTGACGATCTTTCTTCAATTTTGGATGGGCATGTTTCGCAAGCTTTATTGGTTTTATTGGATTTCTCTAAGGCATTTGCGTTAATTAGCGTTAATTATATACTTCTACTTCAAATACTTAACTTTATATATAGTATGGGCTAAACATAACTTTCTAGCGCATAACCCTAATAAAAGTAAAGCATTATTTTTACGTAAAAATAATTCGAACATTATTAAGCCTACTCTTGTTTTGGGTGATGACACAATAAAATTTGTTCCGACTGTTAATAACTTAGGGCTGATATTAAATTCCAAACTTACTTGGAGTGACCATATTAGCACATTGTATCAACGTGTCAACTATAATTCATATTCGCTAAGATAAGTAAAAAAATATATGTCCAATTCAGTTGCGAGTATATTTGATTAAAAGTTTGGTTGCACCTTTGTTTACGTACTGTAATGTGATTTATATTCGATGTGACAGTTCCTCTCTGCGGCAACTAGAAATTACATTTAATTGTCCTTCAAAGTTGTGAAAATTATAACATGGCCAGCAAGTTTTATACAACTTAGAAAATAAAGGTCTTAATAAGGTTTCCGTAGATACCTACTCTAAAAAAGCACTGTCACGTTCTGCGCTCTACCCTAAAACAAATTATGCAATGAATGATTTGATATTTTCAGATTCTTTAACAGTATCTGTAAAACTAAACCTCATAATAATATTGGTTACGTAATTAATGTTATTAGTTTTGTCTTTTGAGTCAAAATACAATTTGGATCCACAATGATACATAAATGGAATGTCATGATTTATCATAGTTTCTCGTATAACATTGCGTTTTGTGTACTATACACGGATCGGATATGAACAAAATATTTGTACAACAAAATAAGCAAGTGGTGTAATTTATTTCCAGTGGATTCATGTGATTTTATGTATAAAGAATGTGGCTGAATACCAACCAATTTATAAATTTTATTTTTCCATGAATCAAATTAATTTTATTATGAACAACCACGAAAACCAACGAATTCATTCTCGTAAATATCGCAATGTAAGGGTAAACAAATTTTTGTATGGAATTATTTTATTACAGAATGCCAAATGTATATGTAGAAGAATTTCATAACAATATGTTGTGGTTGTCAACATTTTATTTTGGTATCTTATTCGAATAAAAGCAGCATAATATCACACATTTTTCTTGGAGAAGGGACCTGTTTAATTTTTTCCGCTATATATACCCTACGGAAATCGGTGTTGGTATTAAAACTCTCCTCTAAAACACCATTAATTCCAACTCACTCTAGGTTTTGTTATAAATTAATTTTCTTTATATGCAATGTTCTGTGTTAACTAAAGGACAAGTGGTGCAGTGGTTAAAGCTTCGGCACTTGGACTGGGATAACAAATCGAATTTTTGTCATCGATTACAATCGGTAATGTTAATAAACACAACTAAGACCCTCTGAAGAAGTGCGCCGACCCGAATGCATGGTATCACAATGGTCGAAAAATGGCTTAAGTGTCAACCACTGAAACCTAACCTTCTGGGTTAACTGTTGACCTTCCACAACAAATTTCTTCATTTTTTGAAAAGCACGAAAAGTATCTTCTCTATCGAAAAATCCTAAGATGTTTGGTTATACATATCTAACACTTCATTATGGCAGATTAAAGCCACTAAAAAATGGGAATTACCGATCTTCATCTCTTTTGAATTCTTTCGCTATTTTTTTCTATCCTGAACGGTAGATAATTTCATCATTGATGAAATGACTAAACAGTTTTTTTTCTAGTTGGCTTTGGAAATATTGCTTTTCTTTGTTTTCGATAAAATAGTTTAAAAAAATCATTTTTATTGTTATGCCTCAACCAGTCAGACCTCTAAAGTTTTGGTGGTCGTACCGCTCTCCTAAGTGGTCCAAAATGGAGCATATCTTAAGAACTTAAGGCTGACTGGTTGAGGCATTACACGTGAATAAATCTAGTTCATTTTCATTTTGTTTAGTTAGATAAAAATAATAAATTATATTGTGTTGTCAAAAATAATTTAGTATTGTTTTTTTAAATGTGGAAAAATAAAAGCTTAAACGATGTTGAAAATGGAAAAATTTATGCTTATCACGATCAAAGGCATTCGAGCCGGGTCATAGCCGAAACACTAGGTCGAAGTCACACTGTTGTGCTAAATTATTTAAGGAATCAGGAAACTATGGAAAATATAAAAGGATGTTCTGTTTCGAAATTAAAACCGGTAGATAAACGTAAAATAATGCGTATTGCCCCGGTATTTATTTCTCTGTTAAAGCGTGCGTCACACCATACTGAAAGCTAAACATCTTAAACCAAGCTCGAAATAGCAATCGGCTTCAATTTGGGAAAGAGCATATGACATGGAATAACCAGTGGCACAAAATTGTGTTTTTGGATAAAAAATGTCAGTTTGGACGGACCCTATGGTTATAACTACTATTTTTATAACCTACGCAAAAAAGAGCTAGTTTTCAATCGACATTACAGCAGGGAAGAGAGGTTATGGTCTGCGAAGCTATCTCATACTTTGGTCGGATTCAGTTAGCTTATATGGGCTAGATTAACTTAAATGGGCTTAAATTGAAGAAGGCTATCTCGCAAGATTTGTGATGAAGTAAGCGGTATAATCATAAGGAGTAGCTTATTGAAGCCCTCAAAGCTGCTTGGATCAACATTTCCTTGAATTATTTGAAGTCGCTGTACGAATCAGTGCCCAAAAGAATATTTGGGCTGATTTCAAAAAATGGAGGCAGCACACATTATTAAACTAAATAAAAAAGGTATGTTTATAAATAATTAAAGTTAAAAATTAGATAAAAAATATAATTCCCCAAAAAAAAAAAATATATCGCAAAAATGATAAACAGAACATATACAAGAAAGGAAAATACATAATACAAATATAAAATTGTGTATTATACACCGTATATGTGCACGAAATTCTTGCTCACCTCGCCAACTCGCGCTGTCATTTTGCGTACAAAATTGATACTTTGGTCTGATGCGGAGAGACGTTAATTCTGCACAGAGCTACGCACGTAGTCTGCACATCCGCCCAAATGGATAGACTTATTGGTGAGATAGCTTCATACTTATGTTTTTTCATAAATTGGGAGTTTCCAGTGATGTTTGAATGAATTTGGTACGGTATCACATATAAGTAGCAGCTTCTACAGGAGATTTTTCGTTAAATGGAAATGTTTTCAAAAGTACATCAATCTCGAAAAAAAAAACTTAGAACGGAAACCTTTTAAATTAATTTCTCAAAAATACCGGAACTGATCTAGTTTCCCAAAATTTAAGCGGAAATGACGATTTTTGATATAAAACTGTTTTCCAAGAAAAATAGGGCTTTATTCAGCCCAAACGGGATGAAACTTCATATTTAAGCTTTTTTCTTTTACAAATAAACGAGAAAGAATTGAAAACCTCAAATAAATAAAAAGATTGAATTTCCAACAAATGTTGACCTTATGGCTTTCTTGTGCGAAAACAGGCTGGCCCACTATCAACTTTATCTATTTATTCTTCAATGAAGTTGATTACAGATTCATGAGAGATAAGAGATTCATGGTTGCCGACCATGAAGTTTTTCATTCAATCGAATATTTACCATCAGAACTATGCGAAAATCAGTAACTGCTAAGGAACGTCAGCTTCGCGTCATCAATAATATCTCCATCCCTAATTGGTTCTTCATGGCGAATTTGAAAAATCTCACAACCCGTATGACGAGCAATAGAAAGGCGGAAAATCGTAAAGATCTACTGATGTAAACGCTGCCACCCTTGGACATTTAACCGCTTTAACGGCTTCGTTGTGATTTTTGAACTTTCCAACACCTTTCTGAGATTCGGAGCAATGCTCGACATTGCTGCACTGTGGTTTAGATTTCGTTTCGATGTTTGGCCACCAGCAATGTCTACGGGCTAGCTGCTCCATTCCAGCAATGTCAAATATGCGAAACAGAGAAAACTTTGTTTCGCAGTCTAAGCTGCAGAATAACGGGAAGTCGTGAGAGTGCATCGGCGTTGCCATGCTTGTCGTTGCCTTTTACTTGATATACTGGTATCCCATAAAACACAGCTCAATACTGGATTCGGTTGATCATAAATATATGAAAACGAGATGAATCAAGAAGAAATGGGTTAGTTAGTTGATGCTTGGCTTTTGTGACATAAAGAAAATTTTTGGCATATTTTGTTGTCTTGAAACCGTTAAGTATCATGAACGAATATTGTCGAATTAAACGAATTAAATCTTATTAATAAATAAAGCAAAATACGCAACCAATTAAACCTAACAATCGTACGAGATTTTTAATGAAATAGTTGATCGGCTTAAAACATTTTTATCAATTTGTGGAGATACCTGTTCTTGAATATTTCGGCTGACGCTTTGCTTTTCAGCAGTTTTAATGTATGATCACTTTGAAGTATGTATACATGTATTACCATTTCAAGTTTCAACACACGAACCACGTGCATTGAGAGACATGGCTTTGTTCGAGAATCAATGAGCAATTTTTTTGCTGATTATATTTAAATTAAATATTTAAAGTAATCCGAATCAATGAAAAAAGAAAATAGCTTGTAAGTGGATGACCTGGGTCAGTTGTACCGCGAGGTTGCACACAAGTTTTTCTTAAGATAACACAAACCGGTCGGGAGGGTTCCGTTAACCAGCGTATACAACGGCCAACTTACAAATATCAAATTCATTGTGTGTGCCACAAAATAAAAAAAAAATCTAAATCAAACAAAAATGAACTAGTTTACACAAATAGAAGGTTAAATAATTTTTACACCACTGCGCGCTTTCAACACCCCATCAGAATTTACCCCGTTACCACATCATTGCAATGCTTAACCAAGCTTTAAAAAACATACTTTAAACCGCGATTGAATTGGGTGTGGAAATGGAAATTAATATTAATCGTCACTAGATCACTTACGAGGTATATCTTATAATTAAATTCCACCAAGAAATCTATTAAAATTTAAAAAGCTAAAAAAATAATTAACTTACAACTAAATTATATCGTTATCAGTTAATGTTCCGTTTATGAGGCAACAGTCCGCAGGTGAAAATCTTCCTTCGATCCTTTGTGTTTTAAATCCGGATGATTTAATTATATACAGCAGCCATTAGTCAGCTTTTTAACATAGGAACCTGGTTACAATTCCGTACGATCCTGGATTGTAGTTGGTACAAAAAAATTGGGTTTCCTCAATAGGGAATGACGAACTCGTAGTTTTTTTCTTTTCCCACTACTGCGCGGTACGAAATTATTTCAACTCCACTTAACTTGTCGTTGGATTTATTTTGATTCGATTTTGTCCAATTTTCAATTGGATTTATATATTGTTAACTTTATAATTCTTTAATAAAACAAATCTCAGAAAATCCATCAAAAACAATTTCCTTACACAAGGTTTAAGTTAAGGTTTTGTTGCTTTTTGCTTATTAAGTTTTTATTTAAATACAACCACTATATACATATAAATTATAAAAGTTGTATACACAGCACATTAAAAGATGCATTCCATATTTTTACATCATTTTATATCGTCTCCCAATTCACCTTTTCGCGCGTATCCAAGTCACGAATACATTGATCCAGCCACCGTAATGATGCAGTTTTTCGTGTTTGTATTTGATAATTTTTATGTTATATCTAACCCATCTCAATTATTATTACTTATCCCGGTTGTATTAGTTCAATCTTTATTGCTTGCTACCATATTCTCTGTACATACCCAGTATGCAATTATTCCACTGTGTGGAAAAAACTGCTCAAATGTCGTACAAAACTCCGTACTACAAAATATCAAAGACACAAAAATATTGATTTTGGAGAAAAATAATTGTTTTTCTCTTTCTATTTCGCGGTAATATTATTTTCGTTTTATAAGTTTCGATTGTATCTTTTATTTTCATTTTTCAGTTTCTTCTGACAAGTCGACGTGCACGGTTGCACTACATAATTAGTTGTTTTACTTTAGTGTTGTGTTTCATTATAATGTTTTTCGATTTGTTAAAGTAAATAATTTTAAATTTAAATATATATTAATAATTATTAACTTATTTAGTGATCGCGATGTGCAAATTTGGACTAAAAAGGTAATAGAGATGTGTCTCACAATGGCGTCGTCGCGAAATACATTTACGTAGTAAATTATCAATGATTTTTTTTTTCAAGATCTCAATATGCTGGCGGATGCAATACAACGTGGCGGATGCAATACAAAACTTATTTTATGAAATTTATTTAATAAATTTTCTATGTATTTTGTACACGAATAAAAAATAATGTGAATAAAAAATTAATATTTATTTTATTATGAATGGAAAATTTTGTTTTATTTCGGATAAGAATTATTATTTATTCCAATTGGAAAGTGCCTTTTGTTTCTGTGATTTTTTTCTCTTTTTAGTTGGGATTCACACCGACACCGGAATTTTTGTGACACTTTTCTTAGGCTGGGAGTACGAATTTCCGCGTGATACACATGGTTCTTTCCATAGAAGCAGTGTGGTTTTAGAACGCGAATGTAAATGGAATTCCGTCGGCATTGCATATTGGGTAAAAAGAAACTATATCCACCATACTGAGACCTAGCCAACACTTAGGCGCAATGGATTTCTATTACAGCTGGCCTTTGTTGAACGAGGTACAGCCGATCGTTACAAGCTTTTGAAAAAAAAAATGATCCTGGAACCGACGAGTACTATCCATAAATCAAAATCCTAAGGAATTTCAAAAGAGCGGGGCGTTACTATTTGTCAAAAAGAAGCACACATCGTTTTAATAACTAATCTTAACCGAGGCATCCCTTCAAACGCTCGAGCCATTTCGGATGATGGTGGGATTCCAGATTCACCCGAAACATGCCCCAACTAATCCACTATAGTTTAGCAGAATTTGCATTTGGTCATATTAAGAATCGAGTTGGCAGTAGCAAGTTGTGTTACGACTTCACGGTCGTAACAATGCTTCTCACTCTTTACTTCAAATTTTAATTTCATTGTAATCGGTTGATTGGTGTATGTGTAAAATCCCTTTTAGTATGGTTCGACGAATAAATGTTGGAGCGAGACCAATGTGTGTCCTTGTGCATGTGTACGAGCGGGTACAATGTATATTAATAGTTTTTTCTGTGCTTCTTGTTTTGTGTTTTGCCGCGTCACGTTCCTTCTTTGTTTCGCGCCGCTCATCAACTATAGGGGCAAGAACGAGAGGCACATAAAATAATAATATTTTTCTGCATCGTATTTCTTGGTAGTTTTTGCGAGAATTTTTTTGTTTAGTATTGATTGGAATTTGAGTCAAAATAAGAGTCTCGTTTTTTTTTGGGTTTGTAAAAGTCAGCCAAGCGTTGGAATGTAAGATAAAAAAAAATCTAGTTTTTGATTTTATCGATGTCAAGGTCGCGTTTTAAGTCATTAATGGACGATTTAATTTTTCTGTACGTAAGTTTTATTGTTATGGTGTAAATTCAAACATATATTTTATAAATAAAAACCGTTAAGTGATGCCATGAATGGCGTGTGTTTAATTATACAAAAAAAATAAAAAAATATATATGTAAGCAGTGTCCAATTATTTTTCCATCGGATTTGGTCGATTTGTTGTTGCTGTGTATTTTAGGTGCACGTGCGTTGTGGCGTTTTAGTGAGATACCTTGGATATTTTCTTGCGATTTCGATATTTAATAAGGGCGACCTGATTTACAAGCCTGGACACTAATTGGACAACGTGGGCACTAGTGTAGTTTCTATTAAGGCCGTCAGTACGATGCCTCTATTTTTAGATACATTGTCGGCGAGGCGAGCAAAACCATAAAAGTGGCATACGTAGCCTAGTATATTAATCAAACCTCCGAACAAGGACGTCCCGACAATCACAACGGGTCATTCATCTAGTTTATTTACGATGAAGTGACTGCAACGCGGTTTTCGACGGGGCTTGGCGGGTTCGAAATATTTACCGAGTGTATTAAAAGATTGGGTATTGGCTCCAATATCCACGGAGTATAATATATATTTTAAACCGCCGCGTTAACAGTAATATCAACGGTATCCGGATTGAGCGGTACGTTTAATCAACAAGTGCTTCAAATTTTTAATTTTTCTACGGTTAAGGCGATAAGGTCGCCCAACGGTCCGGGTGTGGCGCCTGTGGCGCCTGTGGCATGAAGGTACCAAGGCCGCAACGGTAATTGGTAATTGGCACCAAGGCCGCAACGGTAATTGGCGGTCATTTTTTGAGAGGTTTTGATTTTTTATTATAAAATGAATTATTAAAGATTTATTGAATTTGAAGACCGCATACATCGAGCCAATTCAACTGCATTCACAAATAGTTGCAATTCCGCATCGACATCCGAATATTACCATATGCACTCAAGCTTGTGACTATCGATCGTGACTTTCAGCTAGCTTAATCCACGATAACTGGATCATTGTCAATCATGATAATTGTTGATCCAATGTCAACTAAAAATTTTAGAGGCTTTCCATTAATATCGAATGCAATTTGACTGCTGAGTCAGTTCTAATTTTAGTTTGGATTCTAAACTTGCAACTATATAACGCGTGATTTTTTGGCAACTTTTTTTTTGGCAACACTGTTTTTAGCAGTTCAGCTGTTTTCGTGTAAAATGCTACTATGTTAAACATGTTCAATTTGGTCTATAACTTAACCATGAATCGACTTACAAAAGAACAACGCTTGCAGGCGTTTTGAGGCTTTTGATTCCGAATAGCCGGAATCTTGTGACTAAATTTCGCACCAAATTTACATTATTGGACATTATAAACCACCAACCCGCATACGTAGAGTGCGAACAGAGGAAAATATCGTAGCTGTCCCCGCCAGTGTTATTGCTGACCGTGAATTATTGATTCGGCGGCGCCGTTCGCAGCAAATGGGTCTCTGTTACTTCACTACGTGGATTTTGCGGAAGGATTTGGCTGTAAAACATTTTAAAATACAGCTGGTGCAAGAATTGAAAACACACAACCTACCACAAACGGTAACTTTTGGTGAATGGGCGCTGGCAAAACTGGATGAATATCCACTTTTTTATCGGAAAATAGTGTTCAGCGACGAAACACATTTCTAGTTGAATGGATACGTGAATAAGCAAAATTGAAGAGCAGTCAGAAGCATTGCGAGAACTGCCAATGCATCCCGAAAAATGCACTATTTGGTGTGGATTATGGGGCCGATGGCATCATTGGAATGTACTTTTTCAAAGACGATGAAGGCAGAAACGTTACTGTGAATGGAGAGCGCTACCGTGCGATGACTACAACTTTTTTTTTACCCAAAATGGAAGAGCTGGACTTGGCTGACATGTGGTTTCAACAAGACTGTGCCACATGCAACACAGCACGTGAAACAATGGCCCAATTGAAAGGTGGGTTCGGTGAACAGTTTATTTCACGTTTGGGGCCGGTCAATTGATAGACTATTTTTTGTGAGGTTATGTTAAGGTTCGTGTCTATAGGAACAAGCCCGCCGGTTGACGCACTGGAAGTCAATATTGAAGAATTTATTCGTGAGATATCGGCCGATATGTTGGAGAGAGCATGCCAAAATTGGACCCATCGTATGAACTATTTGAGGCGTAGCCGCACTTGAAATAAATGTAGATCCTTCTATCGACTCAAATAAAGATTTCATGCATTTCTCTAAATTGTATGTGCTTTTTTTTTAAATCAAATCCGAAAGCTCTTAAGAAATCACCCGTTATAAGACCAATGGTTCTGCAGACTCGACCACATTGACACACCCACGGTTTTACTCAAAGGAAAACTTCCTGTGGACTCGAACTCTCGCCTCCAATTGGGTTATTCAACAAAACTGTTCAACAACAACAGATTTTGATGACCACTCTTTTCAGATCGATTTGACTGATCATTATTATTTGCGATGCACACTATATGAAAAACTATAAAACGTTTCCAACATTCGGCATTGACGTTTGCTGCGATTATGCTTAAATAACTCAAATTACGATTGCTCGATAACTTCGATCGCGGCGAAACGGCTGAACGCGATTTTATCTACCTCGAGTCTTCAACTCGTTCGAACCGTTATCTCGTTATCTCCCTTGCGTCTTCAACTCATGTCTCATTTTCGTTCAGATACTGCATTCGTTTACTATTACTTGTCGTAAAACCAAAGTCCTTTCTAAAATTTTACAAACAATGAAATTATTTATTCATTCATTTAGCAGCGTTTCATAGCATCCATTAATCCAATCAGTTCAAATTTTATATGAAAGATTAGATACAAATTTTATTTCAGATCACAAATTTTGATTAAAATTCTAGTAAGGGTCTTTGTGTTGTTTCGTCAAAAATGAACTGAACCAAGTCGGATCAAGCGTCAAGAAACACAGTTAATATTGCTATTTTAATTGACAGGCTAAAATGCCATGACGAGACCCAAACGTGGACTGCATGACCATCAATGTTCAAGAACGATTTAATTTTCTATCTGTCAGTTTTTTTTATTAAAAAAACACAATGTATGTTGAAAATTCAAATTTTTTTTATTGAAAATGAATGTGGGTTCTATGCCATTTATGAATGAATGCAACATCGTTCATGTGAGCACCACCACGCTTCTGTTGCAAGCTTGCAACTGGACATCAACATTGTTTATGGCTTTTTCCGATAAAAGTAGTTGTAGTAGTTGTTCTTAAAATCTTGACTTGTTTGTGGATCATTGCTAAATCGAATGATCTTGGTAGCCCATTGATAATAGAATTTCTTAAAATTATGCGATGATCGAACTTGTTTGATTATAAGTTTAGTGTTTCATGATTTTTGTGTTTCGCGAAACCAAAGATCTAAATAAATTGAATTCAGTTCTGGCTAAAAAAAACAACCAACAGGTGGAACAAGTTACGATCCTCTACACGCGATTCTAAATCCCAATTGACGAAAATACAAAAATTTATAATTGAGAATAAAATTGAAATGTATAGTTTTAAATTTTAGAAAACGTGGTGAAAATCATTCGTATCCCGTTTTCAATAGACAATTTTCCGACCTATTCAAATATATGAAAGAGGTCCCGTGAACATTAGAAGACAGGATAGGAGATATACCGTAGACATAAAACCATATTACCATACTTATAGGGTTTTCACTGATCTATCTGACCATGTAGGCGAGACCCCGTGAACATCTGTAGGATCGGTGAAATAAAATTTCAAAATGTATTCAAATTCATGAAACTTTCAAGTAGTATGTATCGCACAGTAAATATCTTCATTAGGACTTTGTCTAGACTATTCTAAAATTCATTCAAAATTGTCTGAACAACTCAAAGACCAGTAATAGAAAAATGTGAAAAAGGATTGAAATCAAAAACTACAATTGTTGAACGCTGGACAGGTTTTAAAAATCACTTTGTCTAAAATAGCCTTCGTTAGAATGACAAAAACGTTTGTAAATGTATTACAATTTTTTCGCCTTTATAAAGACAGAAAGAAAACTTTTGTATTTTCATATAAAGATTAATCAATTTCATTTAAAGTTGAGGATTGATTTTTAGCCAATGAATGTGATTGGTTGATTTATTTAATTTTAATTAGATGATTCCGACCAAAATAAATGTTTCAACTAAAACATGTAATGTATTTGTCTGATTTATTACCAAATAATTAGTGATTAAATAAATTAGTTAGATGAATTACATAAATTATTAGATAAAACATTAATTTATAATAAGTATTAATGATCAATTGTTTTATGAATTTATTAAATTTTTAATGATTTCCATAAATTTCCAAACAAACCATAAAAATCATTTTCTTGAATATTGTTGTTTTAATTAAATATTAAAGTTATATTTTATGCATTTGTAATTCTGTGATAATAAAATCAAATAAAAAACCTCTTAACGAGGTAAATGTTTGAGTAACGAAAGCAAAATTCAATTCACAAAATTTCTGATATCAAATTTGTGCCGAAAAAGCAATTACATTCGATCTGTCAACGATTTTTCGGAATGTTAGTGCATTCAGCGCGTTCTTGTTTAATATTCCGAAAAATCGTTGACAAATCGAATGCAATTGTTTTTTCGGCACAAATTTGATATCAGATATTTTGTGAATTGAATTCTGCTTTCGTCACTCAAACATTTACCTCGTTAGGAGGTTTTTTATTTGATATCAATGATTTTCGCACGGAAAAGTAAGTGTTATCTTGAGAATACGCGTCGCGTTCTCATATTTTCACTTGTCATTGCCGATCTCAGACAGAATTAAGCTTTGGAAATACAAAATATGTTTTGTCAAGTGCTATTTTCCATCATGGCACAGAATTAAAAGAAGGCCATTACACAGTAATTTTGAGAAAGAATGGAAACTTTTTTAGAGCAGATGATGGCGTCATCACACCATGCTCTCTCTCAGGTCTCATCATTAGGTTCAGATAGGTAGTTTTTTTTTATTATGTTCAGCACGATAGCATACGTTTTGTAGTATTTTAGGAAATTTTATTTCAGAATCCTTTACCACATGCCACAAACAGGTCATGCCGGGTGTGATCTTATTACACACCCGGTTCTCCTAGGCTATCGGCTGAACAATTGTAGTTTAGTTTTTAGTGCATGTTACAGAGTAGTAAAAATTTAGATCAGATGCATGTGTTTTTGGTAGAAACTTGATTGAGTAATTCAACAATTTTTTTGTATGTTTCTTGCTGTTTTGTCACTAACCGCATGCGGCTACCATTTATTTTTGATTCCTTAAACAATACAATAAAATATACATTTTTAGTGTGTTAGTTGGAAACAAAAATTAATGGTAGCTACCCTCTCGCTGATATTCCATCTTCACGCGATGGGGGGAGATAAGATCTGTTTTTTAAAGAAATCACAATAAAGAATAAAAAAATATCGATTTTATGCAAAGACACTGTCAAATGTTTTTGGTGATTTTTTCGATCACATCAATTTGTCAGTTTTTTCATTTTTTTTTGTTATGAAAAACGGTCACTGGTAAAAATTCTTTTAGCAATGATAATAATATGATGTATTTATATTTGTTTCATTGTAATACGTTGATTCACTATCATTATGAACCGTAACGGTCCGATATTAGGGTGCATTTGAGCCAAAAAATGAAATTTTGCAAAAAATTAGTGTGGCTTTTAAGTTATGGAGGTCAATAAAATATACGAATTTTCTGAGACAAACGGTTGATGCCATATTGTAGGTGAGGTTTGTGGTTAATAATCCTGAAAATATGAACCAAAAGTTTTGGCTAATTTTTTAGCAATTTGGCCGAATGTGGCCGGCCGATTTCAAATTTTTCAGTTTTTTGGCCAAAATAACCCTCCACCCTAATTTTTTGAAATTTTTTATATGCTATTTGATAGCTGGCGTCAATACCTTTAAAACGATATCTATACGTCCGGGGTATGTCAAATAGGTTCAGCGCTGTGGGCGTGGCCAAAATAGCGTTTCAGAGGCCGGCCGCGGCCAACATGGCGGCCAAATCAAATAGTTGTAGAACAAAAGTTGCTTAGTTTTTCAAGTACTACAAACCCTGAAAATATGAGATCAAATGAAAGAAGTACGGACAAACAAACAAACATATATACCAAAGCAAGATAATATGGTGACGTCATAGAAAAATTTCCAAATGTCATAACTTTGGTCAAAATCATCCGTTTTGGACGTTTTAGGTGTCGTTGAATTGCTATTGACGTCTACAATTGTAATTTGCAGTGATACCGGTAAAACTGATTTTTTGGGGCAATTTTCGGAAGGTCATATCTCCACTCAATGTTGGTAGAAATTCATCCTTTTATACATTATTTGGGACTACTTTTCAAGACCTTTCCAATAGTATATAACATGATCCTGGCTGCCTCAAAGGGAAAAAGTTCGAAACTAGCTGAATATATACGAGTTCGACTTCCAGCACAGTAGGAGCTTTCGTCATTAGCTGCTTTGGCACTTGAATTCGAACTAATAAGATTTTTGAATGCTTTATTTAAAAGATTCGATCATCTCATCAGAACAGAAGGCCAATGCACTTCGACTAAACTGCAAGGAAATGGTAAATACTTTATCCGTATACAAAAAATGAAAACACAATGACTTAGCGAATTATTATAATTTGGCGAAACATCTCTCAAAATAAAGATGCATTCATTCATTTGAATTATATGAAAGAACGAAGATTAATTCTATGATTCTGCTATTGATTTAGAAATTTGTAAATTTTATAAATTTGTTTAGTTAACTGAAATAGCAACTTTTAATGATTTTAGTAGAAAACAAACAAGGTTTAGGTGTTTTAACAAATTTACCGAAACATAAACTTTATCAAATATTTTTAATGTTTCAGCGAAAGATATTATTGGAAATTCCCAAATATATAAAAAGTTCATTTAATTTAACGTATAATTTGTATTGTAAAAATTTAATTAATTAAAATGATCGTTAAATGATTAGTTAACACAAATAAAATATTAAATATAATCATATAATTCATTATCATTTAATTTAGATTAGATAATTTTTCTATTTCATTTTTTTCTGTGATATCTTAAATTGTCAGAAAATTGTTTGATCTTTACAACGACTCGTTAGGGGCTCAGGAACTTCTCCAATATAAATGTTAAAATATTTTCTGAAATGGTTTTAATTTCACTACAAGATAAACCCAACTGGATTTTAATTTTAATTTAACAGTGTATATTTTTGGCATTACTGTTGGTATGTATTTCAAAATCATGGCTTATTGTCAGATAAGAAGATTTACTCATGGAGAACTTGTAAAGTGCCAGTCAACCATTGAAAATAGGAACTATACCGTGTTACAGGCTGGCTACTGCCAACCTGCAGATTTCACTTAAGCGCATGCAGAGGCCTCCACGGTGATATTTTGCCGGCTACGTTCTCAGTGAGAAGTTCGAAGGGTCGTGGGGTTTGAGGCATGCATGGCTCCTAGCCTACACCGTGATCATACAGAAAATTATAAAATCGATGAACGCAAATAATAATAAAAACCGGATGTTCCGCCGAAATTAGTCGGCCGGAACTTGAGGAACGAACAGCAGATAATCAAATAAATAATAAAAAAAAATAATAACGGAAGAGATGCCATGGTGCACGCATCTATCCGAATTCAAATGGGGCCAAGCCCTGGTTACGAAATCGGATGCGGCACCAAGGGACCGCACACACTACGCCGACACAGAGGGGAGACTCCGCTCCCACCATACCTAACCGAAAAAATTAATAATTAATTTTATTGGAAAACGAAGGGAGGAGAAGCGAGACGTGAGAAACGAGAACAATATGCATCGAGCGTGCACTCGCTGTGCGGCGCTCGATTACAAAAATTTTCAAAATTATAACCACAAAAAATTTTTTAAATATATATAAAAATAAAATCAAAAAAATTTAAAATATATATAAAAATAAAATAAACAAAAATTAAAAAATAAAAAATTGTACCTGACCTTCACCAAGGTCACCCAGTAAGGTGTTGATGCGTCCTTGCCCGCCAAAATGGGTTGCGGTGTCTCACCGAGAAAAATCGCGAATAGCCGGCTGGCTACCCGTCGTCGTTGCGGGGCCTCTCCCCGATACAAATAAAACCAATAACGAATAGCCGGTTGGCCACCTGCTACGTTGCGGGGCCTTTCCCCGATACCACTAAAATTGGTGCACCGAAATATATTGGGCGTTGTCTCGCCAACCGTAAATAAAGTGGCCTCAACTGGCCACCCGTAAACAAAATTGCGAGCCGTTAGGCAACCGTAAATATCTTATGTTTCGTCACCCCGTTACTGTAACTCGTCTTCTTGGATTTGAATTAATTCACCAATTATAAATTCTTTTGCAAATCCTTTAATAAAAACGTTGCTATCCGCAAAATGAACCCCAATATTGATGTTTCGCACTTTTAAATATCATCCAGTAATATCTCCAGGTTTCACCATGAGCTTTCACAAAATTTTGCGTGGCGTTGTCTCGCAAACGACCGTCAACAACGTCACCCGTAAATAAAATAATCCGACAGACCACGGCAATATAAACCGCAACAACTTATGATTATTTTTAATGATCGTTTCACTTAATTTTTATTGTTTTTTTTCCACAAAACTCACTTTTATACCAATTTTGACTCTAAATTATTTAGAGGCGTAACTAGAAAAAATGTTTTAACTTATTATTTTTTTTTTCAACTTTTAACAAAAAAACTCTACTCTGTTTTTCACAAAACTCAAAACTCGAATGCCTCAAGAAAAAAAAATTCTTGCTCCACACAGCGTCGCGCAAAACGTTCTAGAAAAAAAATCTCTCTTCTCTGTTTTCCGTTTATATCAATTTGCGTTGATATAAAAGAAAAACATTTTTCTAAAACGAAACTGCTCTCGCTCTCCCGTCATTCTTCTCATCCCTGCGCCACCAAACGATGGGGTACAAAACAAAACGTCACGAGAGCGTTCAGCGCACAATTAACAAAGGAAAGCGAAAACAACAAACGAGGTGAATATAAAACAGAAAATTGTGGTTGCGACCACACAGTCGTAACAACCGTCATTAAAAACAACTGTGATCATTTGGTGAATTTGCGGAATACATCTGGTTTTGATCCTTGGCCAATCATTGAATCGCGGCCAAGGCGTTCACTGACACTAACCGAGAGTATTACATTGGGGCAAGCGCGAGTCAGAGTATTACATTGGGGCAAGTCAGTTCATAATGAAGAAATCAGTGCACTCAACGGGAAACAACTCATTGCTTGCTGAAATAGGGAAACGTGAAACCGAAAGCAACCGGCCCTCTGTGTTCCCACTGTAATACCCAGGATCAAACCATGAGGTTTTTAATTTTAGCTGCTGCTTGATAGAAACGGTTTTTGCACAGTGTCAAATTTTTTAAACGGTGTATGTGCGCTCGATTCGCTTTTTGTCCGTGAATAATTTTCACAATGGTACAATAAACATTAACACGCATAACTCTCAGTTGCTACAGAATAATTCTATTGTTACAAAAAAAATAAAATCTTTATTATTATCCTTTGTTGTTATTGTTGGATGAATTAGAATAAAAAATATTTAAATAGAAAGTTTAATAAATTTTTTAGTCCATTATGAGTATTCAAATTTATTAAAGTATAGAGATTTTATCGAGGAAACAAATGAAAAATAAAAAAGTTTCGAAAATAAGCTTCATAAATATTCAACTGTGCGTTTTATCTTCAGTTGAATATTGTGTGTATAAAAAATAGACGAGGGTGGATTGTTTTTAATTTTAGGAGTTTATTAAACTTAATAATCTATATAATGCGCATCTGGTATGGTTATTATACGATGTTTATCGAAAACGATTGTTATTACACAAAAGAGGGGGGTTGATAGTAATCGAACCAACATTTATTGTAAGTAATGTAACCCAATTATAGTGATGTTTGCTGCGAACGTTAAAGTTTCATCCATGAACAAAACACAATTTTAAGCACAAAACAGCATTTTAAGGACATGGTGCCAATTAGCATATAATTGCGTTAAATAATCAAAAAAAAAATCTTATATTTATTTTTATGTTTGGGAAATGTTCACCAAGCAAATTGGTATACGGAAACTAATTTTCTTCTAATCCGAAGCTGCCTTGGTTTAATAAAGATGAATAAATTAAATAAACACTTCCGGGTTGCAAATCAGTTTGTGTCGTAATCACATTATCATTATCATTATCATTATACACATTATCATAAACCGTGTCCCGCTTTTTTCGCACCGGCATTATTTTCTCGTTTTACAAACTCTAATTAAAAATAATTATAGGCATCAATTGTTTTCAATAGATTTAAATCTATAATTGTACACAATGACGACTGATGAGTTTTGTAGAGATAATACATATAGTTTCAATGGCTGGTGCTGTCAGATTTATTAAATAAATTATCGTACATGAAAATAATAGAGTTTCGTTGAATATTGATTTTGAACCGATAATTATAGGTTCCACGTGGATACAACAAACAAAAATTTATAAATATAAAAACACATTTGCCTGATATATTATTGAAATAAATGTAAATTAGAGCACGTTATTTTTTTCAGTTAGTGATTTATTGGTTATCTATAACTTTGTTTTAGTGTTTTCAAACGAAAGGAGGTTAAACAATAATTATAGAACAATTACTATTCTGATTGATCTGTCCCGATAAAACAAGTACAACAAACAATATTATTATACGACAAGCAAAATAATAATCTTTTGCTAATGGGGATCCCATCATCTTTCTGAGCACAATAGGCTGGCAAAGAGCTAAGTAATATTCAGAATATTCCACGTTAGTTTGACATATAGCCACTTGCCTTCGATTTGGTTTTTGGTGTAAGGGGAGACAAATAAAAAAAATAACATCAAAATCTTCCGTCCCCCCGGCATGCCAGTACGCCTCATCCAGCAATAGGGCTAGGATTCATAGGACCAACCATTCATTATTCCGAAGCTAAATCGATTCTGTAACCTTAAAATAATAAAGACGTCAAAAGTAATCGTCACGTCGATTTTTTTTTGTTACCGATGAAAACAAATAAAATATGTGACGATTAGTGTGATAATCATCATGTGACAATCAATTTTTTTTAGTTCTATCTTATAGACTAAAAAAGTTATCTACAATCAGACAGTTCGAGGTGATGGTGATGATGGATTGAGGGGATGATGGATTCCCAACATAAAGATCTTTTTAGCAACGTGTTGAAATTTATAATATTTCTATTCATTAGGTATGGACAGATCCGAAGTCTAAAATTAAAAAAAAAATAAAAAAAACCCACAAAGATATTCATCAGACTGGTGCAGGAACGCAAAGCGTGTTCTTGACGCCGTTTCAAGAGCGGGCAGTTCAGCTCGTCGGCCTTGCGGAGGCGGAAATAGATGTGCCTTAAAATGAAACTGGCTTCGAATGTGATGACGACTCATCTGAACCTACAGTGGCAGTCGTAGGGCTCGAGGAAACTGGAGAATTAATGGTTAATTACAGTTACAGCCCCTATACCCGCACGATCGCCGGGTAAATCAATTAACAAAAATGTACGAAGAATTCAAGGAGCAGGGGCGGAAGCAAGAAGAGTTTAAAGCTAACATAATCTCATTAATGAAAGAAGCGAACGAAATCAATGCCAAACGGTTAAAACTAGGAGAAGCACGGTAACGTTTGGGCTCCAACCGATTCCAATTGTAATTAATTTCGTTACAGAAATAAAGCATTTTTTGTACAAATGAATTTTTAGGGCAAATGAATTATTTTTATTTAAAAAAATAATTTTTTTATACATACAATTTTTGTAATTTTTTATTTGAGAGATTTTACTTTTTCAAAAACGATTTAAAAAGCCGTTGCAAATTGCCACAGCACTTTCAAAATTATAAATATCGTCATATTCGAAATCACCTTCGTACTTGGTATCTTCTCCCTCATTTTGCGTTTTTTATTAAGATTAAATAAGTACTCCAAATTAATTAAATTCAATAAAAGTACAAAAATCAAAATGAAATATATTTTAACTACATTGAAATGAATGTAATTCAGGTTGCAATGGGGTCGATTCCCTTCATTGAAACACTGTGATATACGACATTTTTTGTTTTATTGTCAGGTTCAAGAACGAACAAAGTGGATGGTTTACCGACACGTGAACATGCTACGTACAATTGGCCGTGAGAGAAAGAATTCATTTTCTAGATTCAGGCCACAAACAAGAATGTGCCTTGTGATTTGTTGATCGTCATGGCGAATGCAAGACGAATCGGAAATTGAATTCGTTTCAACTCGAATGGCATATCGGTTTGGATCATCGGAATTCTCGGAATGAGAACTTCTAAACTAAACGCGTTCCGTTACATAGTTTTGGTTGATTCAGGTTTCGTAGCTTGATGATTACCGAGCCAACTTTCAGTTGTAAATTGTGCGGTGGCAAGCCAGACAGATCCAATGAGTTTAAAAATTCAGTTGGATAGTTGGTTGCTTCGTTTTGGTTTGTCACACAGTCGATAGATTTGAAGGAATGAAGTGGACCGACGATTAGATTTTGAATTGTGAAATTTAAGTGATCCACATCTTTGTTCTTTGCCGCAAGAATTACTCGTTCACTCACCGAATTGTGACTTTTGTGGTTAGTACCGATAGTCAGCAATTGCTTGGAGAAATCTTCAGCAGATGGATTGTTTAACAATGCAACTCGCATGTTTGTCGTAAGATGAAGTTCCATCACATAGCACCACAGAGTCGATAATTTGGGGCAAGCGTTTATTTCATCTGCAGCGGTCGATCTTGGAATGACTGGTATATTTTGACGGAAATCGCCAGAAAGTACAATCATTGCGCCTTCAAAACATCTTGAGTCATTGCGTAGATCTTCCATAGTTTGATCGAGTGCTTCCAATGCGCGTTTGTGCGCCATTGTACATTCATCCCAGATGATGATTTTACTTGCTACCAAAACTTTCGCAATTGCTGAGTGTTTTGCAATGTTGCATGTCGGGTTTTCAGCCGACTGAAGGTTTAACGGCAATTTCAACGCTGAATGAGTCGTTCGGCATCTTTCTAGCAATGTGGCCGCTATCCCAGAAGAAGCAGCTGCTACAGCAATATCGGATCTCGCACGAACAGTGGCTAAAATCAATGACATGAGGAATGTCTTTCCAGTTCCACCGGGCGCATCGAGGAAAAATAATCAACCTTTTCTATCATGAATTGCCTTCATTAGCGTATCGTACACTTCTTTCTGTTGGAGGTTCAACAGTGTTGCATTGGTTCGAAGTGATTGGTTCAATGAATCGCGATCGTTTTCATGTTCACGTTTCAATTCTCGATTGAAAGCATCGTGTATTCTACGACATGGCGTTGGCTTTCCTAGCTTGACTAACAAACTGCCGCACATGCAGAAACACATGGCTTCAATCAAAAGCAAAGCCCCAGGGGCGGTATGTTGTACCATCACTTCGAATCGAAAAAAGTCGAATTCGAAAAAAGTCGAATTCGAAAAAAGTCGATTCGAAAAAGTGAAAGTTGTATCATTTTTGCTTTTCGAAAATGATACAACATACCACCATTCGACTTTTTTCGAATTTCGATTCGAAGTGATGGTACAACATACCGCCCCTGGTTATGTCCTCATTCACCTCGAGATCAGGATTTCCTGAACTGACACGAATTCGATGTAGAATGTCTTCTGACATGTCATTCTTGTATCTTGCTCCACAGTTCACGTGGATTCGATGGGAAGCATGTCGAAATAATGTGTTACGACTGTACGGTCATAACAATGCTCCACACCCTATATATATTATTTCATTGTAATCAATTGTTTGGTGTCTTTGTATTATTTCTTGGTAATTGGTTGTAGGTCTAAAATCCCTTTTACATATTTGTGTTGTTCGACGAATAGATAATGGAGAGCGAGACCAATGTGCACCGGGTGTGTGATGCAATGCGCTCTCGAAGAATATTTTTTCTTATATGCTTCTCGTTTGCATCAATGCGAATTGAAAAACAGAGAAGGAAAGAGATTCTCCGAGAACGTTTTGCGCGCCGCTCTCTGGGTCGAGAAATTCTTTTTTCGATTAGTCTTGTTTGGGAATTTAAAAAAAATATATTCGAGTTTTGGATTTAGATTGTTGAACATAAGTTTGAGTTTACCTTTTGTTTTGATTAAGTATTAAAAGTTGTTTTGATATTTAGATTTTTTTTCTATGATAAAAAACATTGATGTATTATGTGATAAGATTGATAAAATGAATAAAATTTTAAATTCGATGAAACTAAATAAACTTTTGTAGTATAATTCATAAAAATACAGTGAAAATTCGAAATTTTTTGATAGTTTGTTGATTTAATTGTGCTTATGAGTGTGCGAGTGCGATAAATTCAAAGCTAATTTGTGCTGTTGATGATGATAAAAATTGGTGAACAAACTGAAATCCTTGAAGCAAAATAGTCGTTTTATAATTGAAAATTTTTGGTCGTGCGGTGTTTTGTATGGTACACAGTCTGCCTATTTAATTTGTTTACGCTGGGGTGTTTATCTTCCGTCGATTTTTTTAGATAAACACCGCAGCGTAAAGACGCCGCAAATATTACATGCGGCAAAACCTATTTAATTTAGTTACGGCAGACGAAGGGCGTCGCAACCAACCCAGTTATTTGAAAGCTGTGTGCCGAGTACCGCATTAAACGGACACCTCATTATTTCAACGGGTGGCCTACGACGATTCCATTCCAAATATATTGGCAAGGGTGTGCCACACCGGTATCCACGGTTTTTGGCGAAAGACGCCCAACGTTATATTTTGTGGTTTTTGGCGAGCCAACACTCAACAATACGTGCGGCCAATCGGCAATTAGAAGGTGATTATCGGTGTAGAACACCGCAACATCCGCGTGATCAACCAAGACCATTCCATTTGATATACCGGCGCACGTGCCGCCACGTTGAGTTTAGTGTGCGGATGGCCAGTTGAGTCCACTCCGTTTTCTACAGTTCCGGAGGCCAGTTGAGGAGAGCCGTATTAACGGAAGCCAACCGTCTATTCATTTTTTCGTTTTTGGTATCGGGGAGAGGCCCCGCAACGGTACGGATGGCCAACTGGCTATTCGTTTTTGGTATCGGTGAAAGGCACCGCAACGGACAACCGCCCAAGGTCGCACCAGCACATATTTTTGTAGTTGTAAGGTACGCTTTCCTTTTTTTTATATTTTTATTTTATTTTTTTCTGTATAGCGGGTGCATGTCACGCGCTCAGTGTTCGTTGGTCTCTTTCCCTCATTGTGGGTCTTCTGGGAGTTGTTGAGTTTTCTTAAGTTAAAAAAAATGAACTGTTAATTTTTCCGGGTTGGGTGTGATGAGGGGGTCGTCTCTCTGCGTATTGGCGTAAGGTTGGTGGTCCATTGGTGCCTGCATCCGAAATCGAAACCGGTGCCTGGCATCGTTTGAATTCGGACGGATGCGCGCACCAAGGCACCTCTCTTCCGTTATAATTTTTTTATTATTGTCTTGTTGTTTCCTCATGTTCCGGCGAACGAATTTCGGCTTAACATTCGGGTTATTATTATTATTTTTTATTATTTGCGTTTATTCTTTTTTAACGTTTCTGTACACGGTGTAAGCCAATATACCAGCAAGCCTCAAACCCCACGACCCATAGCACTGCTCCCTGAGAATGTAACCGGCAAAAGATCACCGTGTGAGGCATCTGCTTGGTATTAGTGAAATCTGCGGGATTGCAGAAGCCATCCTGTAACAAATGATAGCAAATAATATGCGTCTCTGATTTGGGGATGCAGAAATAATTGATTCAGCGATTGTCATGTCCCTATATGAGTATCGTTTTCAAGCAAGTTGAGCTGTTGACATGCAGCACGAAATATTGGGCACACTACACCATTGACAGTTCGAAGTGATTCAAATGATGTCGGCTCACGAATATTCACTAGCGACAACAGTAGAAGCAAGTAGAAGCATTCGTCATTCTTCAGATGAACTGTGTAAATGCGACCAGGAGCATCAGTAGAACGCACATTTGGATGATCAGGAACCTCATCGCCTTGCTTCCGACATAGAAATTTTTTTGATGATGCGTTCCAAGTGCAATAACGTGACATCTCAGAGTGGAGCAATGCTCGTACAAACGGATCACTTTGACAAATCGAAAAGAAACTTGTCAATGTTGTCGCTGGAGGCGTTTCAGCATGTTGAGCAACATTCGATGTGTTGAAATATACTCGTTGACCATTCTCCAGATGCACCGCCAAATGTACAACAGTGGGATGACGTTTATGAATAGGGAATAAGAATATACGCCAAATCACCTCATTGCAGCTCACATATCGACCAACTTGATAATGCGTGATTTCATTGTTTGTATTGGGATTTTGAACACCAAAAACCGTCATATCGCTGCCTTTTGTGACATATTTGCAAATGTATTTGATGGACTTCACTGAATTGCAGTACTTCACGTTGCAATGCGAGAATACGGAACGTATTGTTGTCGACCATGAACTCGTTTCCTCTCACTATCGTTGTGATAGTTCTACCGTTATCATCGAATGATCGACGCCGATACAGTGATAGTCTTTGCGGTTAAGTTTCGTGGATAACGCTTGGAACACTTGTTGTCGATCATGCATGGTGATTGGGGATTGATGGAGCCACACGAAACGTGAGTCATGTTCGTAATTATCATGCAGGTCTGGATCAGTTACGGGATCAGGAATCTCGGCACATATGATGTCATCTATTTGGTCTGGTCGAATTATTTTGACTAACCAAATAAGAATGTGAGTATGTGGCAAGCCACGTTTCTGCCATTCAATCGAATACATCCAGCGTCGAGTATCTCCAAAGACGCAATGCTTAACAATGTAGTTCATAAGCGACCGGATTTTTTGTTTGAAGACACGTGCGGTGATGTCGTGCAGATTGCTTGTTATTTGAGGAGCAGTTGATCAATTTATATCCAGTTTGGATTGCACGTAAAGGTGAAGAATAGATCTAGACAACCGTAATGACGAACATATGTTATTGCATCTTGCGCATATTCATGCATATGACGCGGGCTGCCAATGTACGTTGCCGGTAGAATAGTCAATCGACCAACATTAGCTGCATCTCCTTCGGTGCTGTTTGTATCGCGTAAATGGATATACTCCTCTGAACGCAGTTTGGCTTGGTTCGTCGTATGACATGTCGACGCAATATTGCTGAAGCAAATGACGAAATCGCAGCCAATAGTTGTCAGCATTTTGACGAATCATCAAACGATATTCGTAATAATTCACCGAACTAACCTTCTTGTTAGTTTCCTCACCTGAAATGAAATTAGTGTCATAATGGAAATTATGATATCGGTACTCACCGCTCAATGGATTTATCATGTTGATATTGATGTGATATCCATCGTCTCCTTGCTAAAACATCAGCGGGTATTGCAATGTATCGTATGAACGGATGTGTTTCGTATATTCGTTGCAGTTGTCGCGACGTGTAAGCACAATATCGCGCGGTTCCACGTTTTCACCAATAATCACAATTGCGACTTCATCTATTGTTGGAGCATTAAATTGGCGTTCGTCTGTTCCAGCGGGTCGTTTATCCACTCTGATCACGACTTCACCGTCGTCACTTGGCATGCGATCCAACGCAGTTTTAAACAACCGAACCAATGCATGATGTTCATGGATTAGTTGCTGCAAATCTTGCAGAATTATCCTTTTCATTGCCGTATTGATCGATTGGCACCGATCAAGTTGATCCTCCATATTGCCCATAAAGTTAATTTGAATGAATCTATGTTGTCCATGTTCAAGCGGTTGCAATGACCCAATTCGGTGGTGAATTTGGCCTTGGATCTGTAAAGTCAAAGATGAAGTCAGAATTATAGATTTTATGATCAACAAAAGAAAATGAATGTTTACTCTCTGGAGCAGAAATGACCTTGAATGTTGGATTGAATCCGCGTTCTCTGATAATGTCTACTCCAAATGAAATCATTTGGAAACATCCGTTGTATCTTTGAGTGTTTCATAGAAAATGTCGTGATTCTGGTGTTTCGCTACGAAGCAATGAATGCAATGGCTCAGGTGGCGCAGGCAATAATGGCAATCTCATCTTGCCACTGAGAGAGCACAATCCAAGCGTTTCTCCAGCAAATTTCAATGCACCACAATGGTGGCACACAGATGTTTTGAGTTTTTAACAAAAGGGAAATCATAAACACGCATAAACCTAGGGTAGTTAAGGAGGGTTTTTTTAAACACTTTTGTTAAAAAACTGAGAACATTTCATATTAAAATGAATTCAAAAATGTATGGAAGGCTACTGATGCCAGTTATGACTCTTATGTTGCTTATGTATTAAGATTGTGATTTCAGTTCTCATAAAAACATAAACTCAGGGTAGTTACAGGGTTTTTTTATCACTTTTGTTAAAAAACTGAAAAAAATTCACATTAAAATGACTCCAAAATTTATGGAAAGCTACTGACGCAAGCTATGATTCTTATGTTGCTTATGTATTAATATTATGATTTCAGCTATCATAAAAACATAAACCCAATGTAGTTACAGGGGGGTTTTTCTAACACTTTTATTAAAAAACTGAAAACATTTGACATTAAAATGACATCAAAATTTGTGGAATGCTAAATATATTTTCTCTTCTGTTCCCTAATTCCATGATTTTTCATAAAACTTTCTGCTGAGAATTGCAATCGGTTTCAGCATAAACACAGACATATAAAATTTCCTTTTTGTGATAGTGATGCTTTTAGCGGTGAACAGCAAAAACACATTTCCGCTGAACCTTGTACTCCGGCTTAGCTGCCCGTGATGTTATTGGTTTGTTCAATCGGCAGGCTTCCAACGCTTGAAACCTTCTCAAAATGCTCCAAAGCGTCGAAGTCTAACTTCTGCATTACAAGATGTGCGATGATGGCTTCAAATGGGTTTTTCAAATAAAGATTTTTAATGTTGTGCAGCATCTCGATGATGGTGTCATGCAGGTTTCTGATACTCGCGGCTGATGGATATTGTATGTTGTGCAGAGATGTAATCGTGTTGAAATACGACGAGGCCAACAATCGCTTGTTATTATACTTCGCCTGTAGGATCTGCCAAGCTGCCTCGTAATTTTCTCCAATGGTCGGTAGATGAGCGATTAATTGTGCCGCTTGTTGTTGGAGATGTGATTTTAAGCACGCCAACTTTAAGGTGTTTGAAAGTTGAGTATTTTGATGTATCAGCCGGGGGAAGATGTCGTGGGTTATTATTTTGTCATGGGTATCTCTACTTTTGGTAATTTCACGGGCGATGTTGAGGTAGATGTTTTAGTTAACTCTTGCACCATTTTGATTATTAGGGAAATAACTTCGGATGTTATGTCACAGTAGTAATCATCGGTGAATTATTTGAATTAAGTTTCCTCGTTGATTTCCATTAGGATACTTTGGTGCAGCCGATCAATTTCCTTCTTCTCGGAGTTGAGTTGATGAATTTTTAATTTTAGGTACTCGTCTGAAAACTCGTTTGATGTTAGTTTGGCATTAATTTCGTCCATATTTTGATTAATTAAACGCATTTCGATATCTTGTTGTCGAGGTAGTTTTTGTACCTTGGTTGGGCCTTCCTCTGCTGATTTGTAATCACTTGAACTGACCATTACGACGCTCTTGACTAGATGTTGTTTGTGACTGGATGATGTTGGGTCTCTGATGTTGGGTGCCTGATATTTCCGTTTTGTATATTGATTTTTTTTATTTATTTACGGTGGCTCGAAGGACCATGTTAATCTAGCAAAGTTCTGTTTAGTTTGTAAGACTAAGCTTTGTTATGCCATAGACAAACTACTGGTTTCATAACTATAATTACGAGATTGTGATTTGAGAACTCAAGACACACTACAATTACTTTTGTCTTCTCGTTTAGTTTTAAACAGCAATGGAGTAGGCATTGACAAAAATGTCAAGATTGACATATAATAGACTTTTAAATTGTCAGAAATGACTTTTCTATTGACAGAACAGAAAAAAAGTTGTTCCCGCCAACCAAAAATCTCAATGACAAATAGAAAACTCAAAGGAAACTAGATTTGCTTGGTAAACTTTTAGTATCCGAAATCTCCATTTTTGATGCATTCGGCGTTGTGAGCACTATAATGCATCGAAACGACAAAAAATGTCTCATTTCGGAACTGAGTTCAAATTTGGTTTGAAACTATGGTTAAGCATGACACACTTGTACGAAACCATTATTTCGCGTTAATCATAATTACGAAACCAATAGTGTGTCTGATATTAGACTAATGTCATAGACACACTGTTAGTTTCGTAATTATGATTAACTCGAAATCATGATTTCGTACTAGTGTGTCATGCTTAACCATAGTTTCAAACTAAATTTGAAGTCAGTTTCGAAATTAGATATTTTTTCTCATTTCGATGCATTTTAGTACTCACAACGCCAAATGCATCAAAAATGGAGATTCCGGACACTAAATAGTTTACCAAGCAAATCTAGTTTCCTTTGAGTTTTCTATTTGTTATTGAGATATTTGGTTGGCGGCAACAAATTTTTTTCTGTTCTGTCATTAGAAAAGTCATTTCTGACAATTTAAAAGTCTATTATATGTCAATCTTGACATTTTTGTCAATGCCTACTCCATTGCTGTTTAAAACTAAACGAGAAGACAAATGAAACTGTAGTGTGTCTTGAGTTCTCATTTAAGAAATCATGATCTCGAAATTACAGTTATGAAACCAGTAGTCTGTCTATGGCATAACTCTGTGATCTAATTAAATTACCACGAGCATGGTTTAATTAGATGTGAAAATATAAAACTGAGTTGATAGTGGTCAATATCATTCTGCCTTTTATTATCATGAAAAAAGTTTATTTATACAAAAAATTAGTAGCTGCCTAAGAAGTTTATACGGAACATAAAAAAAATGTAAAAAATTATTAAAATTAGATTGTTTGCGATGGTGTCGGGTATCCGGAAATATAAATATTGTTGAATATTGTACTATATTGTGTTGGTCTCAACAGTAATGTTCTGTCATGTGTCATGTCCTGCTTCGTGTAATGTACTGTTTTGTGATGCCCTGTTTTGAAATGTGTCATAGTGAGCCGCTTCGGTTAAATATATGAAGAAAACGCGAAAATGTTTTATTTTATTTATTTAAGAAACTTTCGATACACATAAAGTATGAATCACTAAAAGTAAATAACTGTATACGTTCTAGTTCCGATGAAATAAATATCGAATGTCTATTTTATAACGTAAATATTAGTTTATGGGTCACAAAATGTAATCGATAACAGCTAGAAAAAGGAAAATGATGTTTTTATAATAGCAACGAGATTTTACCTTGCCAACAAATTTTCATTTGGCCGAATTTAATATAACTCAACTTTATACGTATCCGACCTGCTTATCCTTTAAGATTCATATATTTGGTCGTATTTATAAACCATAACTGCAAAATCAAGATAACAAGATTTTCCATTTACATTTTCTTGGCTGATTCAGAGTATAGATTATATATAATGATTTTTCGTCTTTATTTTTAGTTTGTAGTTTGAAATACTGCCAACAACTGTTATTACTTGAAATGCCAAATTATGAACCAATACAGGTTAACGGTGTAAGACATTATGATATTAGAGTTGTATGAAAGTAGATTGACTATATACAGTATTGATCTAATCTAGAGGAAAAATAGTGGAGACGCCCGTTTATGTTGGTCAATTTGGTACTCAATTTGATTGGGAATACTGTATGAAAATCGGTTTACTTTGAATTCTTCGTACTAAAGTATACGATTTCGTTTTAATTATAAAGTCAACAACCATAACATTAAGCTAGAGCTAGAACCATTCACTCACAGATGCTTGCTAATTATTTGTCAAATTATATTTTAAGGAGAGTGTAAAATAGTACAATCATTATAATATCACATAGGTAAGGTTAACACTAAAATAATTAAGACTCGTAGCATAGGAACATATACAAAGTTATCGGAAATGCTGAAATGATCTTTTTACGAAACAAACAAGGAACTAACCGAATTCTATGTGCTTAAACTGCCTAAAAAATGGGAATGTGTATATGTTGTAGTCAAGGTATATGTTGTAGCGACAAGGTAATTGTCTTATCTTAGGGGCCAAATAAGTTTAAATTTTGATAATAAATCATTTAAATTAATCGTTGACCATCCTTTGCTAACTTAACTTATGTGGAGATCAGCGGAGATGTTTTCATTCGGATTCAACAATGTTAAGAAAGTTGCACTTTTCGAATAATTTTAAATTATGTATTTAAAATTAATTCTGACTTTTACAAGAATTTTTAATTAAACATTTGAAAATTCTCAATAGAAACATTTATCTAAAAATATGGATTAGCTACTAATAATTAAATATATTTAAGTACAATGTTTGTTATGCGCTTGTTTTCTTGCCATATACATATAGCTACATTCCATGAGTGTCGGCCAATTATCGCCAATAAGCGTGGCCAATTAGCGTGGTTTTCAAAAAGAAAAATGTAACATTCAAATTTCAAATTGCACATATAAAATTTTCAAAGTTTCAGTATTATGTTCATTGAAATGATCTCAAAATTCTATTTCGAGCTTAACAAATTTGAAAATCTACCAAATTTCATAATCTAAGTCAACATATTTGTTTTAAAAATTAAGTCGCTAAAGTTAGCCCGAACCCGATTTTTTTAGTTGTTGCCTTAGATAAGTGTAGTCATCCCGAAAAAGTGTAAATAGTAAAAAAATGTAGCCTCATCCCGAAAGTAAATTGACTAATGAAAAATTAAAGAAATTTTCAAAAAAAATATATTAATGTGTAAATTAATAAGTTTCTGAAAGCAGAAGAAAACAATAACATGGATTTTAAATATGTAATATAAAACCATAAAGTAAAAGAAAAATCTAACCGAACAGCGATTTTTTGTGTAGTTACCATCGGCCCACCCGTGGCGAGCTGCAGCTATCGGGTGGGGGGGGGGGGGGGGGGGGGTCACAGGTGGTGGATTGTGAACGGCCTATCGATAGGTAGGTTAGCGGTAAATTAAATAAGCCGTCCCCAACCGCATCTCTGCTGGAAAGTGAGTCTCAGAGAACAGGGGAGTGGTTAACCTCTGTTCACTTAATTCTGAGTGCCTATGATACCCAGTAGGGAAAGGCGAACTGATGTGAACTGAGCGTCACGTCTCCCTGCGCTCTCGAGCCTCCAGGTAGTGAGTAGGTGAGTAGGGAACCCTATAAACGGGAATCCCCTGAATAAAATGGGTTCCATTTGTTTGGGATATCCATATAGATGGATGAATGAGTGGGTGGATGTTGGAGGGGGCGGGGGCGTGGGGGTGGGGTACTCGGTGAGCCAATCAATGAGCTGGATTAAGGTGTTACGCGACCCGTGCTGATGATCGACTAGACTGGGGGCCCATTTAACAAAGCCCAGTCGTGAACGGAGCCCTCTGGATACCTGGCGACCTCCAGTTGTATTTAGCCTTACCTGCGTATACGGATCTCTGCGCAGGTGGACGTATTTCTCCGATACTCGTGGGAATAAATGGAAGATTTTAGAAAAAATAACAAACACAAGGGAACCGGTACCCACCAAAAAGCGGAAAGTACTATAGAGGGGAGTAACTCTAACCAGAAAGGTGGGGCTCCCTCATCTGAGGCAGGGGTAAGCAACACCATGGCATCGAAGCCAGGTGAAAGCGGAACCGCCAAACAGAAGAGCGGGGGACCGAAAGAGATCCCCCCAGCAAAGCGACGGTACAGGGAGAGACGGTCGGCGTTTACAATTCTGGAGAAACTTGTAACAAATCCTATGGATCCGTCACTGAGATTTTGTCACGTTATCGCAAATTCATTTACTCGTATTCCGAAATTTCATTTTTTTTTCGCGCGCTTCAAATTGTGAGTGATGTGTGCAGGTGCTCCACCCTCAATTTTACATTTTGTTTAATTAGGCTGCAACCAGCAATACCAACACAATAACATTTTGGTTTTGCTATATGTATATAAAAATAAAAATAAGAGAAAAAGTGTTGAATGGGGGGAGATGAAAAATAAGAGGGTAGTCGAGGTTGGATTTTAATAGAGATAAAATCTAAGAATGATTACAATTAATATAAAAAAAAAATAATAAAAAAGTGAACGTTTTTCTATAAGTCCGAGTTGGGACTTAGAATCCGATTTGTTAAAAACCTAACTAAAAACTAACTTAATATAATATCAAATTATAAAAAAAATATATAATAATACTAAATATTTAATAGCTTGTGAAATTAATTTAAATTTTATATCTGCCGAACATTAATAAAATAATTGTGCTTGTGCTGTGATATGAACGGTATTTTATCGAACGATAAAAACGCTGTCTTTTATATTATACCAAGTGCCAATGGAAATGAAAAATAATATTTTAGTAAAGTAGTACTTTAATCGACTAAAATCATTTCAATAAAGTTTTGTGCTCGACAGCTTTAATAATAGTTTAAATCAAAACTTATAATAAAATAAAACTTAAATTTCTTACGAAGTGAAAAAGACTGAAAATATCGGTATTCAGCATTAAACGGTTATTAGTGTACCGAAACTCTAGTGCTGTAAAACCAAAGTGTGGAAGAAAAATCTAGTGTAGTTAAACTAGAATAATGGACAATTTTTTTTGTTATAATAACAATTCATAATACTAGCTTTAATAAATAATATAATAAATTCGGACTTAATAATATAAAATAATAATTTAAACCTGATACTTAAGTTAAATAATAATACATAGTAGAATTCCTGAATTTAATTAAAATAATTTAATGTGATATTAATTATTTAATAAAATCATAAATAGAATTATAAATAATATGTACAACTGTTGTTCCGCGACGTACATAATTTACATGCTTGTCAAAATAGTGTAAGCGAGAACGCTAAAACTACGTAGCAGAAAAAGAAAATGCGGCTCATTTTAGAGATACGTCATATCTTCGCTTCGTTCACCATGGCGCCCAACGTTGTTTATATTATAAATAGTGTAAGTTAAATAATTCTTAAGTTTATTAAATTTAGATTAAACTACATATCTATATTTTTTTTTTATTTATTAATTTGACTTTATCGGAATTTAAATATAAAGTAATCTTGTATTGTTGGGGTATATTATTCTTTTCGCTTTCTTATTTAAATTCGGATAAAGCTCGCATATTGAATTTTCATCAATTTGTTTGTTATTTCGAATTTTCAAATTGATGCTAATTTTCGATAAATTTTAGGATTATTTCAAATTATTATTACTACTTTATTTTTCTCTAACTCGCTTAATTTTGTTTTATTAAACTTAAGTCATAGTAATAATAATTTTTAATGATTGCTAGCAGTAAAATTAACTTGATATAATATGACGTTCGTCATCCAATTATGTATAAATAATTTTGGTTATCTTAATAATTATGTTGAAAAATTTAAATTTTGCTTGATGTTCTAATTTAATCATCCTTTAAAATGAGATAAACGCATCCGAATAGGGAAGATGTAATGATGGTAGGTATAGTGAAGCACACATATGGCATAAAAACAACATAAAAATGAATTTGCGATATTGAGTTATATACTTTTGAAGCGGTCTAGCAAGATCAATGGAACAGCTTGGTACCCACCCCTAACCCTGAGCATTAGCTGGCTAAAGAAGACTGCTCCAAGTGTTGTCCATTGATAAAAATAAATTTTCGGTGGCCTTTCGTCTGACGTCCAAACTATGAGCAAACGGACGCACGCGATCGGTTACAAACTGGCTGCGACCCCTGAGGGGCATCTTACAGTTGCGCAGAAGGAATCTGTAGCATGGGCCAAGAAAACTGTCGGCTGCAATAGCTCGAAGAGGGTCCTTGTGTCTAAAAGACGGAGGTCCCAGGATGAGCTTGAAGCAGAAAGCAGTAAGCGGGCCAAAGTGCAAGCAGACATGACGTCAGGTGCTCCTAAGGAGCAGAAACTGAAATTATTCAGTGAAATCCTGAAGGAGTACGTGCTGGTGCTAGCTGTCATTGACAAAGGTCAGGAAGATGGGAGCATCACATCGGAAAAGTGGAGGGTAGTGTATAATGCACTAAACTCCATTTTCTTGAGGATCCTGAGAGAAAATCCGGGATCCCCTCCGTCCTGCAGAGATGCGGGATGGCACCAAGGGCGCGTCAAGCTAACTGCGTGCTCGGACCAGAGATCGATCGATCTCTATAAAAGAGCAGTGTCCCAGGTAGGGCGAGGTGTGGCCGGGCGCGAGGCTTGAAGCAGTCAGCAGAGGGAAAATCCCGAGCAGGCCAAGGGCACGCGTCTGGTTACCAACTGAGCCGGATAAGCCAGAGGAGATCATTGAGATTATCCGGGTCAGTAATCCCTATCTTCCAACGGAAGGATGGAGGATTGTGAAGCAGGAGGAGGCTAGGGGGGCTTTAGATTAGCAATCATGCTGATCAATAAGGAATCCTTGGCTTCCCTTGCTAGATTTAAAGGGAGTGATCAATTTCGGTTTCGGGTCGATCACTCTTAAAGTTTATAAGAAAGGCGAGGTCGATAAGGGCGCGGAAGACCAGCCTGGGGGAGACGGCGAACGGACCCGGCAGCAAACGGCCAGGCGGGCTGAGGACGACCAGGGTAGCCGTTCCGATACTTTGGATGAAGAGAAGTTGGTGATGGGAGGTAGCCTTCTCTCTCTGAAGTCCGATGGGGGCAACCCGTCGAACACACGACGAGAGGGGGTTGGCGACCAAACCAACGCGCCAGATGACACTATCCTGATGCAGGAAGTGCATAAAGTGGTGAATAAGGTAGATTACAATGGTTAGCATTGTACAAATAAACCTACATCACACGAAGGCTGCCTCTGCAGCTCTCGTGCTCAGACTGACTAAGTCAGATGAGGACTTACTGTTAATCCAAGAACCTTGGATTAACAATAACAGGATCTGTGGCCTCAGAATGAAAGGGTATAAATTATTATACTCAAGCAACTCTGAAAAGATCAGATCATGTATCTTAGCGAAAAATAATTTGAATATTTTTCTTCTTTCACAATTTAGTAGCGGGGACGTTACAGCGGTGAGCGCTGAGGTAGGCTGTGAAAAACTATGGCTAGCCTCAGCCTATATGGATCGTGAGAAGAGGTGTGATACTTGGATGTGATGCAAACGCGCATCACACAATCTGGGGAAGCACAGACATTAACGAAAGAGGTGAGTTATTTTTTGATTACTTATTAAACACTAACCTTGTAATTTTCAATATTGGGTGTGAACCAACATTCATTGTTAGAAATCGACAGGAGGTTCTAGATGTAACCTGTGCGTCAGAAACAATTTTTGATATGATCAGTGGGTGGAGAGTGGCGAAGGAGCATTCATTCTCTGATCACCGATATATTACATATAACCTCAACATCAAAGCTGTTGCCCGGAAAGCCTTTAGGAATCCCAGAAGGACAAACTGGAACAAATATGGGGAGGTGTTGAAGGAATTATTGCCGCTGGAGGTTCCTGGACTTCCGGCGACAGTAGAGGAATTAGATGGCATGGTTGATATTGTCACAAAAGCATGCAAGACATGGTGGACCACGGAGTTGGGAACCTATCGGAGAGTGTGTAGAACAGCCTTTAATAAAGCTAAGAACACCAGGGAGAATCGGGATTGGGATTCCTATAAGAAAGGCCTGAGAAAACACAAAAAAGAGTTGAGGAAGGCACAAAGGGGGTCTTGGAGACTCTTCTGTTGTAGAATGGAGGAAGGCTCTGAGACTTCTCGCCTTAGGAAAATTCTAGCTACTAACCCAACCAGTCTTAGTTACTTAATTAGGCCGAACGGGTTATGGACAGCTTCAAGTGCGGAATCATTGGAGCTTCTCATTGAGACCCATTTTCCGGGAAGCATTGATGACTCGATGGAGCCTGAAGCTCATCGAGGAACACCTTTAACAGATGTGGATGGCATCGTGGACAGGAAACGAATCCTGTGGGCGCTGCACGGTTTTAAGCCTTATAAATCGGCGGGCCCTGATCGGATTGTACCAGCAGAGATCCAAAGGAACTCTGCAGTCCTCCCCTGGCTGGAGGTTATCTTCAGGGGATGTCTGCAATTGGTCTATATTCCCAGGAAATGGACGGAGGTCAGAGTCGTTTTTATCCCGAAATCGGGAAAAACCTCACAGGCTTATCCAAAGGACCTGAGGCCTATAACTCTATCATCCTTTATGTTGAAAACCTTGGAAAGATGGATAGACGTACTTATTCGAACAAAAGTTGAGCCAAGGAATTGGGCAATGTCGCAGCATGCGTACTGTAAGAAAGTCGGTGGACACAGCTCTGCACGATCTAGTACGCATGATTGAGAAGTCAATTTACTCGCAAGAGTATTGTATGGTAGCATTTCTCGACATTGAGGGTACCTTTAATAATGTAAAAAAGGAGGCGATCATGGAAGGATTGTCATTTTTGAAGGTGGATTATCCTATAAGTAGGTTGATGAATCAGATGCTGGTAAGCAGGATTATTATCTCGGAACTGGGGGAGTCCACCATTAGAAGGCGGGTGGTTAGAGGAACTCCGCAGGGAGGAGTAATGTCCCCCTTTCTCTGGAGTGCAGTGGTGAATGGATTGCTGTTGGAACTGCAGAAAGAAGGGATAGGGGTTGTAGCGTATGCAGATGATGTAGCGATAGCTGTCTCAGGCAAATATCTGGATACGATTAGTAATGTTATGCAGAATGCACTCCTGATCGTTATGAAATGGGCCAGCAAATGTGGATTAGGGATCAATCTCTACAAGACAGAGCTGGTACTATTTACTAAGAAATATAAAATTCAGGTAGTTAGCCCTCCTACCGTGAACGGCATTAGACTGGCTTTTGCTGACAGAGCGAGATTTTTGGGCATAATCTTGGACGGTAAGCTCAGCTGGAAGCCTAACACTGTAGAAAGGGTAAATAAGGCTAATGTAGCCATTTACTCGTGTAGAAACGCCATAGGGAAGAAATGGGGTTTGAAACCAGAGCTGGTACACTGGCTCTATACCGCAGTGGTAAATCCTGTGCTGATGTAAGGGGTGGGCGTGTGGTGGCCAGCTCTGGAAAAGGTAACCTACATAAGGATGTTGGAGAAGGTGCAAAGAACAGCCTGTATGCTTATAAGCGGGGCGCTTAGGACAACACCTACACGCGCTTTAGAGGTTATGTTCCACCTTATTCCAATCGAATTTTTTGGTAAGCAGATGGCAGCCAATGTGGCTATAAGGCTCTCGGCTGTCTCTCAGTGGAAGTGTCTTCAGGCGGGACACTCGACGATAGTTAGATCACTAGGGGAAGAACTGGTGAATCTAGATTATATTAAACCAACGTTGTGCTTCGATATAGGTTTCCGGATCATCTGTCCTTCTAGGGAATCCTGGAGGAACGGGTCAATACTGGAAAACGAGGCACTGAAATTTTTCACGGACGGCTCTAAGCTAGACGGCAAAGTAGGAGCCGGAGTCTTCTGTGAGAAGCTCAATGTTAATATTTCTTTAAGAATTTTTTCGGCTTTTCGGACAAAATATTATATTAATGGACACCCATACAATGTTTACGACTATTTTAGTCGCAGAAAACAAAGAGGCCATTTATTAACAATATTTCTACCACAAAAGTAGAAAAAATGCACTCCCCTCCCCCAAAATTCTTCTTAATTAAATGTGTTGGCTTGTTACACACACATAGTGAGAATTTCCTGTGGTTTCTGATTTAGTGATATATAATTCGCTAAATCGATATGTTCTTGTTTTGTATTATCGGTACAAAGCAAGAGTGGAATTTTTGCAGTTTGGTCGTTGCAACCTGATGAGTAGACCAACTTTTTATCAGTACGAAACCAAGCTGCCAAGAAGCTACCTAAGGGAGTTCTCATTTTTGCAAGGGTTTGTGTTCTTTGTATACACAAGTACGCCCTGGGGTTAAAGGTTTGGGGGAGGGGAGTGCATTTTTTCTACTTTTGTGGTAGAAATATTGTTAATAAATGGCCTCTTTGTTTTCTGCGACTAAAATAGTCGTAAACATTGTATGGGTGTCCATTAAAATAATATTTTGTCCGAAAAGCCGAAAAAATTCTTAAATAAATTAAATTCACGGACGATTAAAAAATTCTTCTTAGTTAATATTTCTGTTCGTCTCCCTGACTACTGCAGCGTGTACCTGAAGTACACTGGCTGAAGTGGTGGAGATAGGGGAAGTCGTGACATGATTGAAGCATAACGTGGTATCTGTTAGGGATATCGCAATTTATGTGGACAGTTAAGCGGCACTCAGGTCACTAGAGGCGGTTTCTCTGAAGTCACGGGTGGCGCTGGATTGCCGACCATCTCTTAATGAGATGAGCGAGTATTTCAGTATCCAGATAATCTGGGTCCCTGGTCACTCGGACGTCACGGGAAACTGCAGGGCAGACAAACTAGCTAGGTACGGTACGACTCTCCAGATGCAACCGGAAAGAGCAGGTCTGGGGAGGCTATAGCAGCGCTCAAATTGACGCTCAGAAAAAGGCAATCGCCTTGACAGATGAGAGGTCGACCAACACTCTCACGTGCAGGGTAGCAAAACAGGTTTGGCCAAAACTGGACCTGCGGCGCTCCAAGGCACATGTATCCTTGGGAAAACGAGATTTAGGATTAGTCGTAGGGATACTGACAGGACACTGCCTTTTTTGGGAACATGCGAGAAGGCTGAGTCTAGAGACGAATGACTTTTGTAGAAGTTGTATGGACGAAGAGAAGGAAGAGACGTTAGTTCACTTCCTATGCTTGTGTCCAGCACTATCATAGAAAAGACGTAAGTACTTGGGTGTGTACAGCATGGACAGCCTTTCTGAACTCGCGGACTTTGGGGTGCGAGATATTTTACGCTACATCAGTAGCTCTGGTTGGTTTCAGCGGGAGTAAGGGGAGATTAGATCCTGTGGTATCACAATGGGCCATTATTGGCCTAAGTTCAGCCACTATTACCTAACCTAACCTAACCTACCATCGGCCCACAATACATTCTATACTGAAACACCTAGATATATAGGCACCCAATGGCGTATACAGCCAGATAGGCCAATGTACTAACTAAGATGTCGAATCTACCCTATGTCCATATCAGATGGAAATAGCCTTGTTTTTGATTTGTTTGTCTAACCGAAAAGCGATTTTTGTGTAGTTACCATGGGCCCACATTAAATTCTGTACTGAAACACCTAGAGATATAGGCATCCAATGGCGTATACAGCCAAATAGCCCAATGTACTAACTAAGATGTGGAAACTACGCTATGTTCATATCAGATGCGGAAATAACCTTGTTTTTGATTTGAATTCCTTCCCAAAATCGTTTAAGAATCCCATTTATCTTTCCGTGGAGTCTACCAGCTATCTATTATGTACAAAATATTTACATACATTTAGACATTTATTTTCTTATAAATTATGATTTGCGGTCGCACGTTTACCAAATTAGCGATAGGAATTTTAGGTACGTAAGTTTTTAAATCGTCATACTTTTCCCATACCTCGTTTCTTTTCCCAAAACATATGTAATGGCCGTCTGAGTTTTTGAAATTTTTAGAAAATTTATTGCCGCTTCAAAAACTAACGATCGATGCTAAAAGGTATTCTTCGTCATTTAGCTTTATCGTATTCTGTATTGTAGATAACGTCACAGAAGTATTGGTGATTGTTTCAGCATATGCACATACTAATCGTCTGTATTTTTGTGTTGCAGGATACATTGCTCGGGAACATTTTGTACACGACTTTTGAGGGATTTCTTGAAAACAACATGCAATATTTGAAATACCCAGTTCTTCAAACAAAACTAAATCTAAATAAATTAGTGGCCTCATTTCTATGTCTATATTAGAACATTCGTTGTTAGAGCAATCTAAAGTTGCTTCGATGCTTGAAAAGTTCTCAAATATATTCTTAGCAACGTTAAAACATTCGGTGGTACAATCTGATACAAATCCTGAACTTTCAACAAAAATTTCTTTTCAAATCTCGTATACTTTTGGTAATATTTACTCCATTAACGAATCCAAAAGCTGCTTTATTGTGATTTTCCAAATTGTCTAAAAATTTTTTGTTCTTAACAATCGACAACGCGATCGCTTGAAAAATCGAATCGAAAGCACAGGTATTTTTATAAAAGCTGCATGTGCAAATTTCATCCAGAATGAGGGTAAAGCAACATTATTGATTGGTTTACAAATAGATTTAGGCCGTTTTGGAGTATCAATTATGTTGTGAGTTAATACACCCATCAAAGCAATGTCACGTTCACTCGATGATAGATTGTGTATACGTTTTACAACAGAAAAATCAAAGCTGCTTTTTTCTTCTTGCAGTTAGTAGGAGTTGAATATGTATTCTTTCTCTTCCATACCGAAGAGCTATTTTGCACGTCCAAAAGGCTATTGTTCGGTGATTTACTGGATGGATGATGATTGTCTGACTTCGTTCGAGAAAACTTAGGGACTGGAAACTGTACTTAAATTTGTATTATTTCACCTTAAATTTATATTATTATAATATTTCGAGTTTTAAAATTGTATTATTTCTATTATTCAATTCTTTAACAGATCGACCAAATTTTAGAGGTATTTTACCTAATTCATGGGTACGGTTTGTTGCTAAGAATCTTCGTTTTAAGGTAGCAAAATAGTTCTCCACATGCCCATTACTAAATCGTTCACCGCTATGGAGAATTCCTGTAAATATCGGTAGAATACTGGCGTACTTCTTTAGAAATAGTCCGTGGAAGTTTAAACAATAAAAATTGTACACTGCTTCTTCATCAGAACCATCTGCATTAGCTAACTGAATGTTTCCACTGATTTCATGTAAGTCGATATAAAAAAAACTCTGTTTATAAATGGGACAGGAATAGTCCTTTGTAATAAGACCTTCATCATCACTGTTGCATTTATTAGAATTGGATTTATATGCACCGTCGTATATTAATTCATCGTGTAATGCAAGCATCCCAACTAAGCGATCGAACGAGTTAATAAATGAAGGTGTAATATATTTTGATGTGAGTAATACAACAAATTCCCGCCAAATTTCTTTTATCTCATAATTCTTCGCTACTATAATGGAACTCATAATCTCTCTTACAAGTTTGTATGAATTTGGATATTTATTAGAATGTATGTGCACTTCTTTGGCAATATTGTGTGATATGTGTGAACAACACAAATGTACTTTAACAACTTCTTTCTGCGTCTTTGTATGTTTTTCTTTCGTTAAATCCATTCTATTGAACGCATCCAGAATCGAATGAATTTCAGCATAGCAAAAATCAACGACTACCGTGCCAAATACTGGCCATTTTTTCAGATTTTCTTGGACAAGCAGGCGATATTCTCGTAGCCAGTTCCCAATAGTTCGTGTGTTATGACTTGAGCTTATCATGTCAGTTAACGGGTACGGAGTACCACTATTTTTTTCTTGCGATTTAACGGGTATAACGAGAGCGTAATACATTACTGACTTACATGATTTATACGGCTTACGAACAAGCCCGCCTGTGGCATCTAAATACACTCACTGTAAGATGATTATAGTGAATTTTCTTAGTTAATACTTTAATCATTAAACATTGCGCTTTGGAGCATGTAGTTATACAAAATGGATTTTTACCAACTTGTTGGATATAAGATTCCTCCAAATTCAAATCCGTTTTTTCTTTTTCCCAGTAGATGTCTTCGATATCATCTGAATGGTTATCCTTACATAACATAGCTTCTGACCGAACCTTATTCAATACCCGTCTGTCTTTTAATACTGTTGTAGTGTTCGTTTCTGAAAAAAAATTTAAATCTTCTTCGTTCGTTAAGTTTTCAGTCACTATCTCTGCAGTATTTTGAATTAATTTTTGCTTCAATACATCTCTTTGAGATTTTGACGTTTTTTGAAATTTTTTAAACGGACGAACAGTAGTATATAATCGGTACTGTATACTTTAAAAGTTCCGAATTTTATATTTTCGTTTATAAGTTTAAACAAACGGCAGGGTTTGTTACCAGTTTTATGTCCGCAATAGGCTCTAATAGTCATATGATGACGCGCTATATCGTATCCCTTTATATTAATTAGACATCCAGATAAACGAACCAACTGAGTCGAAATATGGAACGTGTAGTGATATGAATCAAATTTTTTTTCGTTCAGATCAAAAATTCTTTTTCACGTTTCTTGGGATATATGAATTTCATAACTCATTAATTTGTAAATACTTTTTTTAGGCTGGACATATTTAGTTTTCGAAACAGCGCTTTTAATTTTGGAAGTTTTATAATTGTGAATTTGAAATTCTTTTTCCAAACCATCTTGTTCTTTATCGATGTTATCAGGTACTTCCAAGTTGAAGGAATTGTTTCAATATAATTGTTCGGTAGCTCGTTACTTATTCCTGGCTTTAAACGGGTCTCTTCAATATCTTTTTCACCTCTTATAATATCGGTAAGTACACATTTCTCATTTGTTCCCAAATCAATTATTGTGTAAGGTGGCTTCAAAACTTGGATACCTAGAATTTGTACTGAATTTATTGACCCTATTTTGAAGTTAGATAATAATACATTCCCTTCAATCTCCTTATTGGCAATATTGGTACTGCTGTTGGTGTTAAATCATCGGTTATGGTACTTTCATTGAATTTTGTTATATGAGATAAATCAAATTCGCTAAATTGATTGTCATATATAACTCCGTGATCAACTGTATCATTAATACAATCTACACCTTTATTATCCAAATCAAAACAATTTGGTGATTTCCTTAACTTGTAATACCAAATATTGTATACTATTTTTCGATTTTGTTTGTTATATTTGGCATTAAGTTTTTGAAATAATAATTTCATAAGTTTCGTGTCAGATCTGCTTAAATTTATATTAGTACATTTCATGGTCTGTAACACTTTTTCAATGTCTTCAGCAGTGACATTAAATCGATTTGTTCTAAAGTACATTATTATTATAACGTTTCATTTTCTTAAATGTTTGAATAAACTTAAAATATTTTAATAAAATTTTAATCCAAATAGAAAAAATTTAAATTCCAAGCTTCTCAATGAGCCCACGCCAAGCAGTCTCAATCATATGCATGCAACAACAAATAAGAAATGGCTAAGTCGATTATTCAACTGAAATAAAAGCTTACTCAAAAGTAAACTAGCCAAAAGGGTTTTAAATTACTCAGAGTAACGTAACTCTAAAGTTTCTAAAACAACACTGTTTTAACACAAAAAGAAATATTTAACAATACACTATGAACAGCACGAAAGTAATGAAAGAATCACAGAAAATAATTTCTAGGATTTTTTTTTCGTATAAAATTTAATGAATAGATTACACTGCGCAAAACAAATAACGCAACAGTAAATTTTTTAGAAAAAATACCCTATTTTCAAACGTTTGTATCTTGCTGAAATGTCGGTTTCAATTTTTTTATTTTTTATTTTAAAATGTAGTTAGTCTACTTTCCGATGCTGATGTCCGATTTTTATTATTTTAGTTTTTTATGACTATTTTTGAATCAAACAAAAATGTTTTTAACTAGAAAAAAATCCCAAACTTTAAGACTGTCAACGAACTATCCTGATGTGTCATTCACGAATCCAAATAAGCCGTTTTGTAGAAAATTTAGAAGTATTTGTAGGTTCTACATCTTAGTTAGTACATTGGCCTATCTGGCTGTATACCCCATTGGGTGCCTATATCTCTAGGTGTTTCAGTACAGAATTTAATGTGGACCCATGGTAGCTACACAAAAAATCGCTTTTCGGTTAGATTTTTCTTTTACTTTATGGTTTTATATTACATATTTAAAATCCATGTTATTGTTTTCTTCTGCTTTCGGAAACTTATTAATTTACACATTAATATATTTTTTTTGAAAATTGCTTTAATTTTTCATTAGTCAATTTACTTTCGGGATGAGGCTACATTTTTTTTACTATTTACACTTTTTCGGGATGACTACACTTATCTAAGACAACAACCAAAAAAATCGGGTTCGAGCTAATTTCAACGACAATAAAAATTGTTGATTGGTGCAACGTAATCTTGTTTGCTCGAATATTTGAAAATAATTAATGGTAAGACGTGTGATATTTATAGAATACAAACAAAAATGGTATAAAGAAAATTTATACGAAATGCGGAATTTTCATTTTCCGATAAAATAAACCACAAACATAACGGCCACTATCAAATTACGACAGATACAAACATATCTTTATGAAGATTTTCACTAATTGGGGGCAGTATTCCACTTAGAAAAACATATTTTTTTGCATTTAAAAGAAATATCTATTTAAAATGTTAAAGTAGATATTTATGCGGCTTATGATGGATGACTTGTATTCGGTCGTTGCAGGAGAGGGACAAAAATACGAAGACAAAGTGTTGTTTGCTTTGCCACAACGAACATATTCCTTTATGCCCTTGGATGCATAAAGTTTGTGCAGTTAATTAAGCTCATGGCAGAGATAAACTTTCAACCTTCATGTCTCCGCCTAATTACCGACGTTCTATAGCTGAGAAAATTATAGTTGTTTATTGACACAAAATCAAACCATGGTGCAAAATCAATCATGTACTTACTTGGCGCACTATATGCAGTAACAGATGGAAACAACATCGATATTAATTGCTCATGAATACCGATATTCTACCAGTAAGCAACATATTATGTTATGTTAAACAGAGTTATGTTAAGCAACACTCAAACGACAAGCTCTCTTTCTCCTTTTATCATGGCCCACAATTTCCCTTTCCATCGAAGTACTAATCAAATATTATTATTTTCGCGGCGAACATTTGAATTCGATGTGGTATAAAATTGTCGGTTCAAACTTCTAACGTAAACAATTCGGTTATTTCATTATTACACCTCATTTAAATAAGAAATACATCAGCTGTCATAATGTAATTGAACTAAATTGTCCAAGAGTTAATGGCATATAATTTCGTTAGGCATGCTGAATGTGACGTAATTTCTTTGACCCCATTGCTACTTGCAGCCTAAGTTTGTTGGTCGAAAGTAAAAATACAGGATAACGTCGATGAAATGTAACCAAGAGTTAGTCATACCTACATATACGTAAATGCAAATAAAAAATAGTTTTTAAAATCGATATAAAACCCATATTGTTTTAAACTTAAATTAGAATCATTTAGTGCATAGTCGATTTTCTCATTAATACACTTTTCAAAATATTTTCATACAACGAAAGAGCTACTATCCCCGATCTCGGCCAAATCTTACAGTGATCTCCAAATTTTGAAAACTTATCTTGAACAGTATTATTACAAATTTTATTTAAATTCTTTTATTGCATAGTCGAGCTTCACATAAATGAAAAAGTTTTCAAAATATTTGCAAAAAACGTAAAATCTCTTATGGAAGCTGTCACCTTCGACAAAACCTCACCTTCGTTCAAAAATCACTAATATCTCCCAATTTGTGGAAAAGCTTAAGTATGAAGTTTCATCCCTCCCAATTAATCAGTTCAACTGGGCTGTACAGGGCTGATATTTTATTTAAAATCAGTATTTTGATAAAAATCCTTAAAATGTCCGCTTAACTTTAAAAAAAACCCTTGCAAATATTTAATTTTTTAAATATTTGTAATAAACGAAGAGTTCATAGGGAAGCTGCTGCTACCGGTAGCAGCCGATTTCAGCCAAAATCACTGATTATCCAATTTATGGCGAAACCTTAATTAGCTTAATCCATCTAGGCTGTAGAGGGGACTTAGACATTTAGTAAAAAAAAAAAAAAATAACAGGTCAAAAATATTTTATATTACTATACAAAAAAATTTGAAGGGTTTAACCGTTGTGCGACCAACATCCGACTTTCTTTTATGACAAATGTTGCTCGGAAACACCACATTTAATTTTTAAAGCGTAAATGTGAACGTAAGTGATGAAAATTGTTTGTTAAATCAAAATTCATTTTTCCTGCTTAAATATCGGAAAACAAGCATTGTTTAAAATGTAATCTTAATTGCAAAAATTGAGAAAGTTCCTTTGGAAGCTGTCACTACTGGTACACAGATATCCGCACTACGTTTTGCATGTATCTCCCAATTTATGGAAAGATCTTTAGTATGAAGTTCTATTCCGTATAATTAATTCATTCTGTAAAACTGTTGAATTTTTACGAAATAAAATTTTTGTTTAATCAAAACTCGTCATTCCCGGTAAAATTCAGGTCATCCTGCACTAATTTTAAACTTAAGCTAAGAAGCTCTTATGAAAGTTGTCACTTCCGATGAGCTGTTTTCGGCAAAAAATACTGAGATCGCCCGATATGGAAAAATCTTAAGCATTAAGAGTCACGTCGATCAGTCAATCCATCTGTGCTATAGATAGAACACAGACATTTAGTCAAAAACTTTTTCAAAAATCGACCTTTCTGCATCAAAATTGGAAAATTGATCTGTACTGATAAGAGTTAAAACTTGAATTAAAATCTTTTGGTATAGTTTATTTTCTAATATTTAAGATACATTTCAAAAGATTTGCAAAATACGAAAAAGACGATTTTGGGCAAATATTACTGGGCTCTCCAAATTCATGGAAAGCATTTAATTACTAAGTTTCATTCGAATCAATCAATCACTCTATGAGACTTACGGGTCGAATATTTGTGTCTTTCAACAAATTTTGCGAAAACCCGAAAAACTCCTATGGAACTTTCGGTTTACCAATTTCAGTCAAAAATCATTGAAATTCTCCAAATTTGTAGAAAAAGCTTAAGTATGAAGTGTCATCCCAATCAATTGCTGAGAAACAATTTTTTGTGAAAAACCGTCATTTCCGGTTGAAAAGATAACTAATCTGCGCCGACAATTTTGCAAATTTAATTTAAAATCTTTTAGTATTTATTAGTTTTTCTCATAAATGCTATACTTTTCAAAATATTTGATAAAATTCAAAAAGCTTCTATGAGCTGCCACTTTAGATGGCCCAATTTTTACCAAAGCCACTAAGATCTCCCGATTTATGAGAAAAGCGTAGTATTAGTGTCACCCTGCTAAGTAACACCATCTAAGCTGTACAATGCAAATACATTGAATCGGTTGAAAACTTGGTCAACTATTATATTTGCATAGTAATCACAAAAGAAACATTTTTTCGTCAAAAATCAACTTTTCCGCTTAAATTTTGGAGAGATAATCTGAAACGCGATATTGTTGTAAAATGTAATTTAGAATCAACTTTTCAAAACATTTCTAAAATCGTAAAAGGAAAGTGACACTTCCTGTAGATCGATTTCGGCCAAAATTTCACTCCAACCAGACTAACCGTCTTAGCTGTATAGAGGACCCAAATATTAAGTCTGAACGCACAGACACACACGCACACACAGAAATTTTTAAAAAAGTATTATTTTCACTTCGGCTATATAGCGAATGGCAAATCTGCAAAAATCTCGAGGTACATTTTTTTCATAATTACGATACTTTGTTTCTAAGGCTGTCTGCCAAACTTAAGGTAAAAGTCAATTTTTCGGCAAATTAAATTATTTTTCAAAACCTATTGAGACTTGTACCCCTGTGCTCTCGCGGAAAAATTTATTACTACGAAAAAGAGTTTAGCCGGGCTTTTCTATGAATTATCTATGAAAAGTGATATTGAAAAGTTTAATATTATTTGTATATTGCATTAAAATATATAAACTATAAATTTATTTACAAATAATTTTAAAATTATCAATTTAAAAATGGAAAAAGTGTCTCGGGTGTATCTGAAGCAAGCTTCATTTTATAGCGTTTTTTATACTTTCCCTAGTCTCAATGGCAAACTGATCGAAAAATTTGTTCTAAAACCGGGTTTTACCGTACTAAACGATTTACCTTGAGTTTGGCTCACAGCCTAAGAAAAGTAATAAAGCAAAATCGTCAAGAAATGTTTTGACCTTGAGATTTTTTGCAGATTTATTATTCGCTTTGTCGACGAAGTCAGAAAAGTATTTTTTGCAAAATCTCGGTCAGTGCGTCTGTATACATGCGTGCGTAAGAATGTTTGCCCGATCGGAATTACTATTGCTGTGAGCCAAACTTAAGGTAAATCATTTACTACGGTAAAAATCGGTTTTAGGACAGATTTATCGATCAGTTTGCCATAGAGTTTTTGAAAAATAGTTGTATTTATTGAAAAATTTACTTAAAATTGACTTTTACTTTAAATTTGGAACACAGCCTAAATTTCTTATAAATTACTGCTAATTCATACACTAAAGCTTTTTTATTTATTCCGGAGAATCAAGTGATTTTGGGCCATGATCGGGCCACCGTGGCTATTTCCATAGAAGCTGTTTTATAAATATTAAGAAAAGAATAACATTTAGGAGAAAACGAATATGAAACAAAAGATTTTAAATTGTATTTGCATTAATTATATTTGCATTGTAATTGTATTATATCGGACAAGCTCAGTTTTCGAAATGAAAGTGGAAATAACGTTTTTTGACAAAAAAATCTGTTTAACAAAAAAATATGCCCTTTATAGTCCAGACGGATTGATTGTTTTGGAATGAAACTTCATACTTATTCCTTTTCCACAACTACGGAGATTTCATGAATGTGGGCCGAAATCGGTCTACTGGAAGTAGCAGCTTCCTTAGGATCATTTTTGGTTTCTGCAAGACGTTTTGAAAGGTACGACAAAAATTCGACCCCTATACATTTCGGGCGGATTGGTTAATCGAAATATATATTTATAATTAAGCGTTTTTTAAACCAGTCCACCGCAAGTCGCACCATCCATAAAATATTTTTCATGGTTGGCAAATATTTTGAAAGTATCTCAATTATGAGAAAATAGAGAACTCACTAAAAATCATAAATTAACTTTACAACAATATCAGTTTATTTCAATTTTCCAAAATTCAAGCGGAAAGGTAGATTTTTACAAAAGCTGTATTTTTTATGATTATATGAAAATTTTATGAAAATTTTTCATTTCGAGTTTTTTGACTAAATGTGTGTATCTTCTCTACAGACGGATTCACTTGAGAAGTGGCAACTTCCATAAGGGCTTTTCCAATGTTTGACAACGGTTTGCGTAGTGGTTTTCTGAAATTTTTGGGGGAATAATGATTTATGATTTTACAAAATTATTTTTATCACATATCCAGTGTTCAATATTTCGCTTTAGAAGTTTAGTGTGTTGTATTCGAAATCGAAGTACATGTCGTAAAAGAATGTTGGGTGTTGACCACAAAAATTACTTATTCTATTTTTTACTACGTAAAAGAAAGTAAAATCAATAAAATCTCAGAATTTCTCCAAAAGGTCCTTCCCTAAGAGCAGCCCTCAAACTAACATCATAGCAATATAGAAGTTAATTCATATTTGTATCTTGCTTTGATGGATTCGAACCACTGCAAGTGCAACAAACGCGTAACTTTAAGTTACTACATCACTTCTTAGTAAAGGTTTACCTCGTGCTATAAATATTTGATTTTATATCAGTCGGCCTGGTTGAAGTATTTGACTACATCTCTAATAAATTTTGCTGTCGTAATATCTGATTTGATAGTATAATCTAGATAAAAAGATCTAGATTACCAATTCCAATAGAATGACATTAGAGTTTTGGATTCAAAATATCCTATATTTCTGTGTTCATTAATCAAAAGGGCACAAGTGAAAAAACTAAAATTTTCAGGAGAGTTAAATGTAATTTAATTTCAATGTGTGAAAAAACATAAAACAGTATTTTTAGTAATAGTTTGTGATTTTGAGGATTTTTAAAATTTTTCTTCAATTTCCCAGTTATTGGGGAAATCGTGTCTTGTGCCCTTTTGCAAAAATAAGGATTCATAGAAAGTAAGGCATAAGTCAGTTATGCCTTTTCATTAAATTATGTATCTCAACAATGCGAAATAAAAAACTTTGTTGTGCCTCCATTTAAAAAACTTTATTTATCATTAATCCATTAAAAACTATTCCACGATTCAAGAACTTTTATTAAAATAATTAAACAAATATATTAAATATGATTATTTCATTTGACAATGGAAACCGTAATTGCCAATTACAGAATTACTTAAATATTATTAACTAAACAGTCTCGTTATCATCATCTTCCATTAAATCCGGATCGTAATCTGATCTATTAGTTGTAGGTAGATTTCTATAAAATCCATGAAATGCTGGATCGATTATAGGTGTCAAATCAAGCAAGTCTTTCTTCTTTTCATCACTAATAGGAACTTTATTCCCCGTCGTGCAATGTTTAAAGTTCTAAAAGCCGCATTTGTGTCCAATGATGTTTTAAAATAAATTTTGGCAAAATCTTTGGTGTATCTCAACCACCTTATGTCACTCCAAGTGAATTTATTGCCGTCGGTGTCTACCTTTCTCCATGTAAACTTATTTTTCAGGAGACCAGAGAAATTATACAAATTCTCTTGGTTCATCTCAATCACTTCAAACCGGGGTTTGCTTCCCACAGTGCACACAAACTGATACCAGTCTCTTCAGTGGTGTATTTTAATCGATGTTTTCTTCTTTGTACGCTCAATTAGAGCATGATCAACATCACACTCCATGTGGGTGTGTCCCACAACCAAAAATTTATGATCAATGAGATCAATCGAACTGTCACTTTGTAAAACTAAAAACATAGTTGAGAGAAAGGAATTCCTGTTTTGACCAGGACAACTGTCACTGTAAAGAGTGACTTGCTTGACGTCTGAACCTAAGCTTTTCAAATGTAGAAAAATACAGGATGCAATTTCGTTACCCCCACGTTTACCAATTGCCTCGTTCCACATGTAGCAAAATGGTTGGTAGCAAAATGGCTCCGTCGTGAAACGTGAGGTTATAGGTCCAGAGTAATCTTTTGTAAATCGATACTGATGTAGCTAGATTTGGCGTGGGCAAGCACTGTTGCAGATCGAACGTATGCAGTTTATGCGAAGAATCCTCTTTCGCAATCTTTTTGTCAAACTCCTTGCATTTGTATGCATAATCAGCATTATTATGGTGATTTGTTTACTCCTCAATTAGAAGTTGTTTTTCCTCGCCATTAGAAATATCAATTTTATCTTTTAAAACTTCACAACGATGACATATGTCCACCTTAGGAACTTTGAATTTTAAATTCAGTATATGGAATATTTCGACATATTTAGATACTTAAATTTCGCCATTCCGTGCATGATACCTAAATTTAGATCACTGCGAAGATATTTCTGAGTCGTATCCCGACGAGTATAATGCGACTCGTACGCAGGAAAACTATTTATATGCGCTGTAATTTCCAAAATCAGTTCGTCGAATAATTTCTTGCTAGATGGATGGGAGCCTCTACGATCATTTACCGGAATTGATCCAGGACTGTTATACACCTTATAAACTATAGTTCTAACAAACTTTGTAGATTCTCCAAAAGTTGCTATAAAACATACTTTGCAAACATTTTCATTGGTTCCATTAATTTTTAAAAAGTACTGCGACATGAAAATCGGCGGTTATTTTTGGAAATTGAAGGCATTCTTTGAGATTTTTTATCTCCAACACTGATTAGACCGGCAAGAAACATTGTTCGAGAATTGTAATTTCCCAATGCCCATTATTCATCAAATATCAACTTCTGCTGATTAGGAGAAATTTTTTTCGGCAGTTTTTCAATTCTTTGAAGGCTCGTTTGTTTTAAGTAATGCCTTTAGATGTGACGTACGACAATCCCAAATTCCGTTTTTTCTTAGAACCGTGACGCTTCGACGCTTTAGTTGCTCGTTTTCTACTTTGAGATGAAGTTTCCAAGTTTGACTCAACTTGCTGAGCTATTTTATTAATTTCTTCATCAGACATATCATCAGATGAACTATTTTTCGATTCGTGCGGGTCTGTGTCGCTAAAATCTTGATACGGTTCAGATTCAAATGATAGTATCGCATTCATTTATTTCTACAGACGGACAGGAACGTTCGCCTCAATTTTTGGAATGATCAAGTCTAAATTTATACTTTGGCTCGATGAGAAGCTAAGAAATAGGATGAAAATAATCAGGTTGTTTATAGAATCCTCATTCATATAAAGAAAATGAAAAACGGAAGAATTGCATGTGGGAAATGCAAAGTACACCTAACGGAAATAATAAATGTTTTTATAAATATCATAAGGAAGACTGAATATATAATAAGTGCATCTACCCCACCCATTTTTATACTAAATAATTATTATAAATGTGATTTTGTAATTTTAAGTAACTAAAGTTTTTATTTGTGAACTTGTTATAATTATAATCTATTATTTTATTGAAATAAATGTGATATAATTTTTTGTATGTGATATAATATATTAATTTGGAAGTTGTTTTTATTTAACCTTTCGATCGAATTGTCATCATTTGGTGACAAATTCAAAAGGCTTCCTAGTTTATGTCAGGCTTTTTTTCCACTTTTTCTTACATTTTGTGATTATTTAGTAAGAAACCAATCAGAAAATTAAAAATAAAAATGTTTCTTATGATTGGTTTAAAATTTCTACCGAAAGGGTTAAAAGAACAAATTTTATAGCGAATTCTTTTACGTTTTTGATGTAAATCAAATTTCCGATAGCTAAAAAAAATACGAAAAAAATTTGATGTGCTTTTATCGTAGTGTGCCTAAACCCGAAAGGGATGCCGAAAACAATAACAAACCATTTTGAAAAAAATTCAAATGACGCGTTTGACGTATTTGACATTCTTTACGATTGACGTATTATATGTATATAAATATGTGTATATGATAGTTAAAATGGAAGTAAAAATCTACATTTCCATTTTTTGATGTATTGTACATCAAATTTTTTTGCTATTTTTCCCGCTAAAAGAACGCGAAAATGTGATTTACATCAAAAAATTTTGATGTACATCAAAATTTTTTGCTACTCTTTTGTAAAAGGAAAACGCCATTACTTGAAATTAATAAATAAAAAACGACTTTGTTTTTTATTTTATTAGACTTGGTAGGTACCCGCTAAATTTAAGAGACATATAATGACATTAAATGTAAGTATGGCAATATACCATCTAATTCTCGTTCATTAGCCTATATACGGATATGGAAAAATACGGTGTATTATTTACACGTTGCAAGCTACGAGGCTAACCTGTGATTACCATGCTAACCTTTAATTGATTTTCACAACCATAAATTAAATTTTCATCATGGATCTCGTAGAATTCTAAACACAGTATCCAGTACCTCGTGGTTCACATTTTTCTATGGCGTATAGTATAAAGGTATGAAACACCCACAATATTATCCGCCCCATAATAACTATAATTACAAAACAATTATAAAACATGTACATATTTAACACCAAATCAATTAGACCTATATTATTGGTACATAGCTATAAACCTTTTTCGAAGTAAAGTTACACAAATTATGCTCAAATTACAATTGAATTAAATATTTTAAGGAGCTTTAAAAATTACGTATTTATTTTTCGGTATCTTCTGTACATAAAAATACAAGAATCATTGGATCGACCATCAACAGCTTTAAATAAGTATTTATGTCACGTTTCATAGTGAAAATAGAGGAGGTAGTCAAAGATTAAACAAATAATCAAAAAGAAGCAAAATTTAATAGTAGGGTTGTTGGCACGTAGAACAACAAATATTTTCACTTTTCTATTTTGCAACAGAAATGATCGTCTGTTATTCGATTGATGGGTATCTGGTTGTTCTACCTATATTATATTATGAGTACATAGACGACAATTAAATATTTTTGTTATTTTTCAAGATATCGAATATAATCGAATTCATTTATTTATGGTATATTTTTATACTTGCTGTCTGCCAGGTTAATCAAAAAATTAGTACAACATTTTGAAACCGAAAATCGATAAAAATGACGTTTGACATGTAAATATAAAAGTAACTGTTACGAATTTGTCTTGGTAAATCCGGTTCGTATCACAGGATTGAGAATACAGATATATATGACGGTTAAAACAAAACTTTTGTATTTTACACCTGAAGCATTTTTTTTTTTTGATGTATAGGATATGTAAGAGCAAATGATACTTTCAAAATACAACATGCAGAAATAGAAAAGCTGTCATTTCTGGAAAAAAAAGTCATCGGTCCATCTGAGCTGTACAGGAATAAATTTTGGTGCTGGTATAAAGCGATATTGTTGAAAAATTAATTAAGAATTTTTTTAGTGCAAAATCGTTTTTTTTGTAAATGATATACTATTTAAAATATTTGCAATAAATGAAATTACTCCTATGGATGGAATTGTCACTTCCAGTGACCGATATTGGCCAAAAATCTCTAGAATCTCCCAATTTATGAAAAAGCTTATGTATGAAGTTTTACTTTATTCACTAGCGTTCATTCATTCTAGCGGCTAAGCTTATTTTAACAGTAACATTGGAACCGGAGAATCAAGTTAAACTTGTCATTTATGCAGCCAAAGTAATCATTCCCTATTCGTCTACAAGCAGTTCAATTAAATGGAAGTAATAAATCACATGAATTGGACAAAAACTATCAACGATTCTTGAATTGTTTAAGCAACAGGCAGTGTCGTACGTTTACATTGTTCGTTACATTTATTAGATTGTTATATAAGGACAAATAAATTCAATTTTTCCGACGTTTGCTCCAGAATATTAGTATTTTTTTTTTTAGAATTTTTTTTCCAGAATCAATATTTGTGGCCTGATCTAGGTGTGAAAAATCGCATTTTCCACATTTTTGCCCATTTGGTCCATCTTTCACACGATGAAAACCAATACAAATACGTAAAAAACTAATTTTAAAGATGTTACAGGCTGGCTACTGCCAACCTGCAGATTTTCACTAAGCACCTGCAGAGGCCTCCACGGTGATGTTTTGCCGGCTACGTTCTCAGCGGAGAAGTGCGCAGGTCGTGGGGTTTGAGGCATGCAGGGCTCCTGGCCTACACCGTGATGATTACAGAAAGTTGGGGGGGAACGCAAATAATAATAAACCGAGTTCCGCCGAAATTCGTCGGCCGGAACCTGAGGAACGACACGAATAATCAAAATAATAAATACATAAAAAAAAAATGATAACGGAAGAGGTGCCTTGGTGCGCGCATCCATCCGAATTCAAACGGGATCAAGCCCTGGTTACGGAATTGGATGCGGGCACCAAGGGACCACAAACACTAAACCGACACAGAGGGAGTCTCCGCTCCCATCACACCACACCGAGAAAATTAAGTATTCATTTTATTTAAGATGAGAAAAAAAAACACAGAAAAAAGAAACAACTTCCCCCTCCACCCGCACCACGATAAGGAGAGAATGAGAGAGAGAGAGAGAGAAATGCGCAACGAGCGCGCACCCGCTGTGCGGCGCTCGATTACAAAACCAAAATTTAAATTTAAAAATAAAAAATGTAAAAAGAAATATAAAATAAAATGAATAAAAAAATATAAAAAAAAAAATCGTACCTTAATTACAAAAAAAAATTACTGTTGCGGCCTTGGTGCCGTCATGCCACAGGTGTCTCCACCACCCGGACCGTTGGGCGTCTCCCGCCGTAAACCCCACTGGTGTTGGTGCGACCTTGAGCGGTCGTCCGTTGCGGGGCCTCTCCCCGATACCGAAATAAAATTAAACAAATGGCCGGCTGGCCACACGTTTCGTTGCGGGGCCTTTCCCCGTTACCAAAAAAAATCGAGGTGCCGGTTGGCCACCCGTAACCGTTGCGACCTTATATGGTCGGTAAATATGTCGGCCTCGATTGGCCGCCAAAATAAATTGGGCGATATCTCGCCGATCCCGTTGAAGATTTTGCCCGGTTGGGCCTCAAAATGTTGGGCGTCCTTCGCCTTGTTATCGCCGCCGCTGTGCCGCCCGGCACAGGTGCTAAATCTTTAATTATCGGTAAGTGCTGTTGCACCAACCCGCCACACCGTTACGGCCTTGAGCGACCGATAAATATTTTGGTCTCAACCGGCCGCCAAAATATGTTGGGCGTTGTCTCGCCTTAGTCCGTTGCGATACACGTTTTACAAATGGCCGGTTGGCCACCTGTACGTGGAGCGTTGTTAGACGAAACCACAGACAAATGAAGTGGCCTCAACTGGCCACCTGCTGATTAATTGGGCGTATCGTTTAATTAATACGGCCTTCCAAATAACAAACCACCGCACCCGTCAAAATTTGGCGTGCCGAAAAAATGTGCTCTGAATAGTCAAATCACCCGTAGCGACACCATAAATTTATTCAATGTTAATTTTTCCTTGGCTCGCGTCTTAGTTATTTTACGCTTTACCGTATTTTTCCCGAATAAAGAAAACTATAGATGGGACTTAATTAATTATTTTTTTCATTTAGCAAATACTGAAAACTGCACTTCGAAACATTTCGCGTTTTTTTTTTTTTTTTTATTTTTCACGTTCAATTATGATTAGCTAATTCGATTTTTAGTTCCAAAAAAAAAAAAAATACAAACGTGGAAGTACATTTATGCCTCCGCGATCATTTTTCACAATCTATTATCGTTTCACTTCAAAACTATTGTCTATTCTATAAATACAAACAAAATGGTTTTTTCCAACTACCTATTAGGTAGATATTATTTTATTTTCAACGTTTTTATTTAACAACAATAAACGAGACTCCCCGCCTTTTATCCGATACAAAATAAGAATTTTTTTTTTTTTTTTAATATTTAACACAAGACTTTCCCTAATCAAAAAATCCAAACTTGACTTTCAAAATACAAAACTCGACTCTATTTTATAAAGACAAAAACTCGAATTAAAAAAAAAATTCGTACGCCGCACAAAACGACGCGCAAAAACATTCCAGAAGAATTGTCTTTCTTCTCTGTTTCTCGTTTACATCAATTCGCATTGATGTAAACGAGAGGCATATAAGAAAAACATTCTTATGGAATGTTTTGCTTGACACACACTCGATACGCATTGCTCTCTCTTTTCCAGCATCTTTCTCACCCTCGCGCCACCTTACAAAAAGGTACGTATAAAACAAACATCTACAAAAGTGGGGACAACAACCGAGGTGAATAAAAATACCAACATTGAGCAAACATAGAAAGTGGAGGCACAAACCCGAGGAAAATAAAATACAAACAGCGCTTGTTACGGTCATGTAATCGTAACAAAGATAAAAGATAAAAAACAAACTTTTTATAGGTATAAAAAACATTATTATATGTTAGAAAAACATTACTAAGTAGTTAACATCACAAACAAAACTTTGGTCTGTTTCATCTTTTGCCTGAGGCAAATGTAGTTCATCAACATCGTCATTCGAACTAACATCATCATCGGACCCGTCATTGTCTTCATCGTTTTCAGGGAAATATTGACTGTAGAGAACACTAAACTCCTCATCGACACATATTTTTCTGCAAAAGACCAACAGAAACGATTACATTAACGTGATAAGGAAAAAAACGACCTGCGCGATAACAATGATAACACTTGTAAACTCAACTGAACGCGTTTAGCTACGATAATATTAGACTCCTTATGCTCGGTTGCACAGAAAAATGACTAACTGCGGTTAGTTGTGCGCCAGTTAAATGTTTTATATGCAATCTGTTTTTGTAATCAGAAACAAATCAACGCAAACTTGATTAAATATATTTTATTCCGTGGAAATATTAAGCTTGCATATAAATATTTAAATGGCCAATTTTGATTGAATAACTTTCTAACTAGGCGCTGAATATTTCCATGCGGGATTATATATATTTAATAAAGTTTGCGTAGATTTTTTCCGATTGCGAAATCGTTTTCATATAAAACATTTAACTGGCGCACAACTAACCGGTCGTTAGTCAATTTTCTGTGCAACCGGGCATTAGAGTATCCATGCTAGTTAGACTCCAGGCAACGCAGATAGATAGGCACAATTAACGCGAAACTGACGCAATGAGTTTTTTACCTTTAACATCAGGTGTTTTCTCGATAACTTGTTTAAGCCCCCTTTTCATAAACCAGAGTGTCGATTTTGTACCAAAAATTAAAGCGTGAGCTGGCGAGGTGAACAATTATTTTGTGTACATATATACTGTACAATATACAATTTTATATTTGTATTGTATTTTTTCTTTCATGTGCCTGTGCATTTTGTTCGCAAAATAAAAAGTTCCGGTTGAACCGGTTGAATATTTATGATGATGGCGTACACCTCACCTCTTCCATTCGCTTGCTTTTGAGCAGTGGAACCGATTGTTTGCTATGTGATTTGATTTTTCATTTTTTTCATTTTCAAATATTCGAACAACATCCGAAACCGCATTTGACACATCATTTAAAAAACATATAAACAAAATGACGCGCATGCGTTATGCAAACCAATATTAATAAAATAACCACTACTATGTTTTTCCAATTTGCTCACCTCGCGCTATCTATTTTGGTACAAAATCGACACTCAGGTCACATTTAGTCATTTTAAAATCATTTAAAAACACGTCCGAATTTGTTCTAAAATATATTAGACTAAATCATTCTTATTTATATTTTCTAGAATAAACAAGCATTTCTTGACCGTTTGTTGGTTTTAATGTAGTAAATTTTCTGTGTTCAAAATGAGTTTGCAAAAACAATATTCGATTCGTTGTACGTAGGTATATTGCATATTTATAATTGTTTTATATAAGCACCATATTTAAGTTATTGCTCTAAATGTATTTCTAGGGTCAGAAGAAATTACGATGAATTTTATAAATGCCAGAATAGAAAAGGGTATATTATTTACAAGAAAAGAATAGAAAAGGATATGGATAGGTAGATAGGAGGATAGGTAAATAACCTTCACTTACAAGCTCAACATCAGGACAATAAGATATCTCGACTTCAGAAAATAGTTGTTCAATAACAAGGGGAACGAAAAGATCAAATCAGTCATCAAGGCGGTCTCTACCGAATAAGAGAAGCAGTGTTGAATATTTCCGATGCTTTTCTCCAATTCATGGAGATGAGATATTACATTTCACCTAGAAATACTAGAAGTAATGAAGTAAATGAATCCGATGACTGCGACTAATATTGTTGCAATTTCGAATAGTTATAGGCCGAATTCTAATTGTGATATTAAACAATATTGAATGATGTGACAATGAAATATACATATATGATGAATTTTAATAATAATGATTTTACTTAAACAATTATTTTAGTTTTAATATTTAATTTTTCGAATAACTGTACATATTAGACATTTTTTAAGGGTTTTGCAAAATAAGCAGTAAACTATTTCTATAATCGATAGATTCTTGATTATCTCGATCAAAAATAATATTTGAATCTCCTCCACCCTTGTCTTCGTAATCTACGAGGTCTTCTGAAAAATTTATGTAGATCAACGCATAAATTGTGCATCACACAGCCACTATTATTTTATTTGAGTTTTCAATTTTTAATTCTAATGTATTCTTAAAGAAGCACCCCCATCTTATCTTCGTTTTACCAAACGTGCATTTGATAATTGATCGGGCTTTACTATGAACATCGTTAAACTGACGCTATGCTAGTGTTATTGAAGATCCAGCTGTGGCTTTGAAAGGAGTAATTATTCCAACTGGTACCAATCTACAGCGGTAACCACTTTCTCCAACGTAATCAAAGCCTTTTGGTGGAAAATTTCCATTTTTGTACAGACAAATGCCTTAGAACTCTTTGGTCATGTACGCAGCCAGGAAAGCCACTACAGATATAGGTAAATTTTCCGCTACTGCCACATACACCTAGCAATCGCGCCAACTGCATTGGAAAGTATTGTTGTTCTAGCACGTCTATTAAAGTCCAATCCGATTCCTTCAAAAGCTTCTTGGCTGGGGTGTTTAATAACTTGTCCACATATGCACTCGAAAAAATCTAGTGTTTCGTCTACTACGTCTGCTACAGTAGATTATGTCATATTAAAGGACACTCCTGTCACCCGATAGCTACCTCCGCTAGCCAACCAAAATAAAAAGCTGACATTTTAAATTTAGGTGAAAATCCATGGCGTCGTTTAGTGAACCGTCCAACAACTTCATTAACCCTTTCGAACGCCATTTTTAAATAATAAAGCAAAAAAAAAAATGGGGTTGTTTTTGGAGAATACTTGATTAATTTTGAAACATTCTTTAAGAATTTCATTAATTTTTTTGCAGCGCCCCTGGAAATGTACAATATATTATACAAGGAGTTTGCAACAGTGTTTATTTGCTGTAAAAAGGAATTTTTTATTGCACATTTCATAACAGGGACGCTGTCAATTTATAATAATAATAAATTATAAAAAATGAAATTATAAAATAAAATAAATTTAATTTCATCATAATTTTCGTTACATTACAATAAAAGTTATTCAGTCGAGACAATGAACATTACATTGTTGATCACAATTAGTTTTTGCCATGAAATTGTTCAAAAAATTGTGTACTACATTTATGAAAAGGTGAACTTTACATTGTTTTCATAAGAAGAATGTTCTTCTTATACAGTTTAAAACTTTGCAGCAAGTGAATTACAACTTTTGTGCGGCAACATGACCAATATCATCGAAACGAACATCTTCGAATGACCTTGTCTTGGGTCTGCATTTTCGTTGAAATTTCGGTCAGCATGTTTGAACTATAGTACTTTGACGTCCCCGCTTTTGGGAGTTCACCGAGTTCCCCGCAAGATCTTTAATATATTTTTGTATGTTTCGTAACTCGCTATCTCGCAATAGTCAAACCAGCTTGAACAAATCACGAAACTAATGAAATGTGTTGTGATGCGCAACGGCCACTTTCTTCATTGAATGAACACACTGTAATACCTAATAAGCTGGTTGATCAGATCTACGCCGCCCATATTTCTGTTGTGTAACCGAACGATTTCAGGTCAATTATGTATTGGTGTACTTACAGAAATGTATTTATTTTCAAAATTTTCCCATCTTTGAGCTGTATCGGTGAAGCCAACTCCAACAAAGCTCGATTCAAAATTTATTACTTTACTATCTCGCCGCATTTAACCAGGGTAACTTTGCCATGACGATATGTCGCCGAATAGCAAAACCTCGTTGTTTCTTCATAATTTCCTTGTAGGACAATATTGGTGGGTTAGCGAATCGGGTAATGCATACCGTACTAGTTGCATTAATTCCTTACATTCTCAAAATTTCAAATAGATTATACGAGCTGAAAAAATTACCAAAAAATAAGTCGTACCCTTGATTTTGTAGTTTCTCTGCTAGATTCAATACTACGCTGGCATCGAATCCGAAGCAACATAGACCGTGATGTCACACCGGTTTGACTTCCCCTTCATATATTATTTTACAGAGAATCGCCCTTTAAAAGGAATTATTTGTTCATTGATAGAGATATTTTCCTCCACACTCATCCGCAAACAATGCGCACGGACTGCATTTTACAATACCTAGTATTGTAAATAAATCCGACCAGTTTTTCAGATGTTCCACATTATCACCGGCATATAAGTTTTGCCGTAGTTGAAAAAACCGCTTGCTCCTAAATGGACATATTTTTAATAAAAATTTCCAAATTCAAAGTTGGCAAACCAATACAACCACGGACGAGGAAACCAGACAGGCCATTATTATATGTAAGCCGAACAATATTTTTATTTCGTTTGCATTCGGTGGTTTCTATCCAGTAGCGTTGCTTTGCTGGTCGTATTGGTTAGTGTGAAAGGCATATTTTTCAAATAATTCATTAGGGATATATCTTAAAATATAATTTATAGTGGTTAAAACATTCTTTCTATCTTGGGAGGCTCAATAAATAGAGCCACCGTGGTGGGCTCGACAGTAGTTCTCTAGAAAAAGCTTGTTTTTTGTGTATTATTAAAAGTTGTTAATTTCTTTCCTTACTCTTTTATTTGATGTAGATACAGCGTTTTCTTCACTCAATTGAGAGTGATTTATATAAAGTAAAACTAGCAATTAATTCACTGACCACGAAATTTTAAAATCTTCTTCAACCGAATCCCTTCTTCAAAACTCGCTAGACTCATTTAATGCTTCAATAAAAATTTAAAAATAGGTATTTGGATAAAATGTAATTTCAATTAAATATTTTTAGTTTACTTACTATATAAATAACAATACTAACAATGCAAATATTTAATTTAAAAAATTTAAGAACAATTTTAAATTTAAACTTTCCTCATGTGTTGTATGTTTGACAGATCAAAATAGAATAGAATAAGAAATGAATTCGGACGCTCGATATTCTAAATTATCCTGCCATCTGTTAGTATTACTATTCAACTGTAATATTAAAATAAGTTTACTCAGTTTAGAACAAATTCGGACGCGTTCTAAGTCATTTAAGTTCTTTTTTAGTTACTCCACTCAAAAGTCATTTTTGTGTATCACCGGAAAAAATAAGCGAAAAAAGCTCACGTAACGTTGATTCAAGCTCAACACGAACCTCCAAGTGTCAATGTAATCAGAGCGGACAAGATATAAAGAGCTTTATTGAATAATCAAAGTTTTATTAATCTATCAAAAAAACGAGAAAAATTCATACAAATGGGTAAGATAACCCCGACGTTTTCAGCATCACAGTATTGTAACGGTGCGCCATCTTTTATGTCGGTATGTAAACATTGAATAACTTTGAAAAAAAACAACCGATTTCTATATATGAGGTATTTTTATTCAATTTGGTCCTTTGCAATTTATTTGAACTGGTTTTTCAATACAACATCAATGGCCGCTTGCATTGGCCAAAACAAAATATTTCTTTTTGCTAAATTTCCCATTACCTTTTCGAATATCTCGGGCGGTATAGCCATTATTTTGGCATGAATGTTTGCCTCGAGCTCGTCAATGGTCTGAGACTTGCTGGCGTACACTTTGCTTTTCAAATAACCCCACAAAAAGAAGTCCGGAGGCGTCAAATCTGGATTTGGTGGCCAGCCAATGTTGCCTCTTTCTGACATCAGACGTCCAGAGAATTTTCGTTGCAGAAACTGAATTGATTGATGTGAAATATGCCATGTCGCGTACCATCTTGTCGACATAAGTAACCGTCAAAACCTTTTTCACCCATTTTCGGGGGCAGACACTATGAACCTACACCCACCGATGTCAATTTTCATAGACTGTTCCGTTTCCTCTGAAAAATCTGGCCCAATGATGGTTTTAGCGCAAATGCCGGATCACTCAGCCCAGTCCGTCACTATTTGGTCAAGCAATGGCGTTTCATGGATGTCGCGTGAATTCTCCGTTTTCAAATGCAGCAAATTTGCTTATTACCGCCGCCAGAGATTGTGAACTGGGGCACGTCGGTTATCAAAATGTGCTTCCAAAAATCAGATTTACTATCAAATATTCAAGCGACTGTTTCGCCGCATTCCAAGCGACGTGGACGGTCTATCGGTAATATTATTTAAGTTAATTGCACTTTATACGGAAAAAAATCAAATCATCCTAGGTTTTCTGATCGTTGACGAACGGCATGTTGACGATCTCTCACTCGGCCACGATATGCACGTTGAGTTAACACAACTGAATGACTATTATCAATGTACAGTATCACTATTTCGGCGCATTGTTTTGGTGTGAAGTGATTCATGGTTAATGACTGAATTGTACTGAATTGACGTTTCAAAAACAGGACAGGTACACCAAGTATCTTCCTCTTGCGTTCTGCCTAGTGATTTTTCGAGAGAGTAATTCATATTCGTAGATTTCTTGGTCTCACTATGCTCCTTCACTATTGGATAAGTGGTTTCCATTTGGGGTCGGAACGGAAATCACCTAGCCGAGTTTGATGGTGTTCGGCATGCTCTTTCACATTTGATCACAGACGGAACTCATCGTAAACATCAGTCTTTAATAAAATATTATCGTTTATGAATGGAGAATTAGATTATGGCACGAGATCTCTTATGTCCGTTTATGTGCTGAGTAGTGGTGCACCGTTCGTACGTCTCGAAGGATTTCCGTTCCATAACGTGACTTAAAAAATATTCGGTAAGGATGCTACGCGGAATTCTAATTTTCATCTAGTGCCTCTTGGTTCGGTGTGCGTTGTATTATTTGTTGTTAGGTGGTTTCTTGAATATTGTGATGAATTTTGGGTTGATGTATACATAAAAAATTTGGGTTGTATGATTAAAGTATGTTAGCTATTTCATTTGGTCTGAGTAAAAATATGTGCCCACACACAATTACCTGTGATGTTTTTGTATCGCCTAACTCAAGAATGGTAGGCCTGGTCCGATTTTATAAGGTGATAAAACGACGGCTGCCACGTCAAAATTGTATCCGTTGGGCCACTTACTATAACAAACTGCTCCAATAGTGTTGTTAGTCGATCGACAATCTTGTTTCTCGCAGCTGAAGTACGAAATCGGTAAATGTTCAAAATTTTTATTTTTTTAAAATCGTTACGAAATATTTGTTGACTTTCCTCCTCTACATCCCCGAAGTTTCATTTATTCCAAAGTAGTGGTCTAAGCGTTATGAGGACACAATGAGAGCTTGAGAATTAGTTAAGCCATTAGTCACTACTCTTTCAAATTCAAATTTGCCATAAAAAATACTTTGTGGGGTGAAGGGTTAACCATTTCGAGAAAAAAGGGCTCTCATTTCATAGATTTGGAATCAATAAAACTGTTTTTTCCAATTTTTATACTGACGCATGTATTCATTTGGAAATATGCATGTATGCATTTGTATGCCTGTAGGTGTTCAAAAACGATACAGATGGTGGCGATCTGTTTGTATCAATCTCGACTCATTCATAGTTTAACACGGCAATTTTATGAAAATTATTGAATGTTCTTTATTCAACCGGAATACCGGTTTTCATCAGTGAAATTACGGGCAGCTTACCTCGTTCTTACAATAAAGTGTGATAGATTTTATTTTATCAGTGGTAGCTATGTCTAATCTTTCCTTGGTTTATTCTTTCCTTTTATAATTTAGTCAATATTCAATTTCGTCTGATCAACTGAGGTTTACATTTAACCGAAAAATTCGCAATTCAATCAATCGGATCAATCAGGAAGACTTATATCATACATTAAACATTTGCTTGTGTGGCAAACTTTTTGTGCTTTAACAGTTTATCTCGTGGGGAGGGATTGTGTATTGACTTTTTGTTGGTTTTAGTTTAAAAATAAATCTGTATGTAAAGCTCTTTCTAACACAGGTATCCGTATTTATTTTTTTAGGTACTAAAACAGATCTAGCATATTAAAATATAATTTGTGACTTGAAGTGTGCCTTTACATAGATAAACTCGTATGTACTCTACACAGACTTCAAAAAAGTTCAAATTTTTGAAATCTGGGGTAAGAATGAAGCTTAAACATATATAGCTTAAAATGGTTCCATTTAACAATTAAATTCTGAACGTTTTCTGATTGCTAATAGGAATAATAATTTCCGGAATTGTATACATCTCCGTTTTATTAATTGTCTACGTACAGTGTCTACACGTGTAGAATATTAATAAACTACGCGATGTAGACACTGTTCTTCACATTATTTAGATGGGGATCTTTCAGCGTAGCCAAAAAATCCAACCCGCGTGGATTTAAAGAATCTGATAATATTATAATCTCTACAAGGAGAAGTTCGAAAGTTCAATTTCGTGATTCATTATAATCCTTCCTTTGTCATTCGCAATCTTAACTGGACCATATAAGTGAATCGAATGACCCACAGTGTGGATAGTTTTTTACAGTCGGCGTTGGTCGAAGTACAAATTTTGTTTCCAAAATTAAAGTTAGCAAAAAGGTTTTATAAGTGCTTTGTAAAGTACCTACGAAATATATTTTGATCGCAAAATCGGCTGCTAGATTTACCATCTGGATGCTGCATGATGTTGATAGACATTAAGTTTTATTACTGTTCACTTTCAGACCAAGTCGTTTTGGTTGGAAGAAAGTTAAATTGTAATTGATATCATTAGGTCACCATGAAATAATATTTGGTCTATATAATTGAATGTGCAGCGCAAAGATCAACAAAGTTGTTTCTTACAACGTACTCGAACTCTAGAATAAATTGCACAGGCGCAGTAACATCTGTCGCCTAATTCTATTCAAAATTGCCGATTCGAATTTTATTGAAAAATCATTTTAGAATCAAATCCGCTTCTGAATACCGGAAGAACGGTTTATAATTGGTTAAATACCGTACAGCATAGTCGAGTTCATGAATTTCATTCACGTCAAAAACACAATCTAGTTCTACATAATAAATTTAATCATAATACAAAGTACCAAATTTTTAAAATTTTGTATACAAAATTCCAAAATAAATGCCGCTACGTCTGCGATGGTATTTGAAAGGGAAAGCACTAGAGGCTATGATATGCGGTCTACTTTTACCATCCTTAGTATCGGATGTGATAACAACGTTGATAATGCTATACGGTGGGCGGCCAATTACAATTACTCCAGAAAATCTGAGGTGAACCGACCCCAATAGCAGAAAAACTGAAAACCCTAATTACATTCGCGCTGTCGTTGCAAAACCTATATATACCACGATCGAAGCTGCCGGACTACTGGCGAAAATGATCGATCCATCACTGTTATACAGGAGTCAATGAGGCGGTTACCGCCTCACATAAAATCTGGGCGGTATATCAACAGTGTGTGCCAGACGTCACTTTAGCCACGTTTGGGAAATGGCTTTTTAACATCGCGCAGCAGCAAGTGCAGCTATCATACCATCTTCCGAACCTGTCAGAATCAAACGCCAGGGAGGAAATGCGACAATCTAGCGTTAGAGGCTATCTGCATACGCACGCGGGAGATATTAAAAATAATCGAACAATTAACGATGATCAGAAATGCCACCTGTGTAAGAAATCCGATCATATGTTACACCACTCAGACGTCGTTAAACCCGTAGCTAAGTACGCTTTATATTTTAATTCCCAACGTCGATCACCATATTACCCCTTTTCCGAATCATTTCGGTCACTCACAGCGTGGAAAAAGCGTCAGCAAATACGTTTACTTTCCTTGATGAAGGCTCATCTTTAACGCTTTTAAACATAGATTTAGCAAAAGAGCTCAAATTAAAAGTAACCCTTGAGAGCTTGTGGATGAAATGGACATTATGAGAGTTTCACCGCAAATAACAGGAAACTATTATAAGGGCGTCGAAAGTACCGCATCAATAATCTCAGAACCGTTAGTAGTCTAAATCTACAGGTACAATCCGTAGCCGCGCAAGAGATGTCCGATAATGCCATCATCAACAGGGAGTTCCGATCCAGACGTACAATGAAGCAGTCCGTCACATTATCATTGGGATTGATAATTGGAAGCCTTGGGAACCATTACAGGCGAGGGAGGAAACCTCACAGCAACCGCCGACTACCAAAACAAGATTAAGGTGGGTTGTGCACGGCTTTACCGATCAAAACAAAACCGCCAATTCTACTATGTTATCACCACATTACCATTACAGTTTCCATATGTGTGGTTGCAACGCTGATCATGGAGACTGTGGTTGAAAATTTTTTTCAGTGCCAACACCTCAGAAGAAGGCATAGAACTAGCAAAACACGAATGCTCCGTAAATATTTTCAGCATTAGAATTCCTCGTAACTTCTGGTGAGTACAACGTCAGAGGCAAAGAAAGACCTAAACATCAGCCCGGCAACCGAAGGCAAGAAAGTATCCTATAGTACGGTAGAACAATGAGACCGACACATTTAGTTACGCATTATCTCACCGACATCAGGATAGTGATCTCTTGTCGGGTGACAAGCGACCCACCAAGCACGAATTCTTAAGGACTCTAATGTCCATATTCGATCCCCTGGGCCTTTTAGGTTTTATACTTGTTGTATACGCTAAAATTATACTGTCGGATGTTTGGAGATCATCGAATTGCTGGCACGAAAGGTTGAACGACGAACAATTCGACAATTGGAAAACTTGGATCCAGTTGTTACCATAAATAGCGCAGATACGAATTCCTCGATGGTATAGAATATACGGGGAGGCCCAGAAATAATACAACTGCATGTATTTGCTAATGTGAGTGGACAAGCCTTCAGGCGTTTACAAAGCTCACATTTAGGAATGGCGTGCTCGCTATATGCGAACGGCGTGCTCGCTATATACGGTGAAATATCGGCAATTAAGGTGGAGAGATTTTCCAGCTGGCAACGCCCTCTTCGTGTGCAAGCATTTATAGTGAGGTATGTAAATAACCTAATATGATAAGTCCATAATACTGCCGAACCGTAAGACCTATTATTCAAACCGAGCTTGTTAAAGTAAACACTGTACTCTATCGTTGAGTCCAGTCCGATGCCTATCAATAGAAGGTATAGAAATATTGCTACGCAACCAATCGCTTCCAATAGATGGACAAGTGAACGTTCCGAAAAACATTCCTATTTATAGGAGTTCACCATTTAAACGACGTTGGCATTTTAAGGTTGAAAGGGACGATTGATGCTTAAGAAGATGCAGGTATGAATCAATAGCGACCAATGTTAAATCAGGTAGGCTGTTTTGTATGCGTTCGTGGTACGAGAAAATATAAAAGAAAGAAGTGAAAAAATATAACGTGAGCTACAATCAAATATTTTAGAAGAAAACATTTGTGAGAGAAAAAATAAAGAAATTTATTAAAATATTAAATTAAAAGTATAATTTGTAGTGAGAAAACTGAATATTCGAGCTTACAGATAAAGTGTTTATTTGAAATGATCCAGAAACGTCACCAAGCAGCGTCGATCCACAAATTGTGATCTTCAGGAAGAGAAATACCAAAAACATCCAATTGGAATTTCATATAAAATAAATATATAGGTTAGGCGTTAAGGAACACTATTAAGAATGAACTGTGTGTATGCCTAATTACGTCTTACGAAACTTTTATTTTAAATTGCTTCAGCCCACAACCAATAGTTTAACCTTATAGTTAGTACATTTTCAACAAAATTAAAATTTAATTTTAATTTCGATTCAGAAAATTTATGTCTTGCAAAAACTAAATATGATGTTAAAGTTTTGCTAAACCGTGTTGTATTAGAAAATGTAAATATACATCTGACAGCTCGTTGAAATTTCAACAAGTCCGCACATTTGTGATAAATTTATTTTTGACTTAATTGATTTTTTTATTTAATCGATAAATTTATGAACTGCAATTTAACTATGTGCTATTCAATATTCTTTAGCCTTGCTCACAAACAACTTGTTTTATTTGTATTTAATAAATGAGTGTCCTTATTGAAAGTACCTTTACATGTCCACGAATCTATACCGATTACCGATACCCGTAAAGCTTATAAATACCCAAAGTGAATAAATTGGTTTTAAGTTTTGTTAGAATTTGCATGCCCTTTTGTGTAACATGAATAGTTTACCGTCGTTTTGGTTGGCTATCAAATGTGCTACAACTATTTAACCTTTGGGATGTTATAGTAATGAAAAAGTTATGGTAACTAGAACTTAGCACAATAAATATCGTACAGAAAGTCAAATGTGATACCAAAATTGTTAAATGTATATATAAACTCATTTTTTTTGCAACTTTACTACCTAAATTTGAATAAAATATAATCCTTTTTCTGTATGAATAATCAAATAAAGCGGATTAGCACAATATAAATGACTTAAAATAAAACACAGAAATCACACAGATAACAGAAGGTTTCTTGTTGTCGCACCGTAATAAATTGGATATAACAAATCCGATCATAAAACATTAAGGATTTATTTTTTCTATTAAAATTTGTGGTTTATCTGTAATTCTGGTGTAACAACAGATGAGTTGCTAAACATACATAACCGTCACAAAAGATTTTCGGGTAACAAAAATGGTTAATGTTGATGACAATTTAGGTAAATATCCGAAACATTGTGTCGGTTTCTATCAATAAAATATATTTATGTTTATAGCCCGCAATCGAATTTAGGCATCTGTTGCAAAACCTTCAAAATACTGCTCTATGGTTACAACAGAACTGATTTAAGAAATAATTTCATTTTTTTCTTTTTTATCTCGGTCCCAAGATCGTTTGCAGTTTCCCAACATACTGCATTCTCTAATGAACTCGAGTTAATCAGCCAATTTTTACAAACGATTTTGCTATTCGTATAAAAAATGATTTTCTATTTTAACTTGGTCGTACAAATTTGATTTTGGCAAAATTTACCAAGAAGCATTTATTGCTGTGTTTGTTCATCATATATAAACAAATATTAGCCATGTTTATTATTCGAGCACTATCCGGAGCCGAATGGGAAATTTCTACTGAAACTGCAGCTATTATTCACTGGTGTCGCTATACCATAAAAATGAAAAATGAATGAATCCATAAAACAAATATTTATCACCTGAAATATTATGACATTTATTTTGACATGACGTTATAAACAAGAATTCATCTTACTGCGTTTTAAACTTTTATTGTAAGATTAAGTTTCTAATGGTTTCAGGGGCCTTGTAAATTTCTCATTGAATGGATAGCGCTCCCGATAGTAGCTCCCGATATATAGGTAGAACTAAATTTTTTTTTATCGATTTTCAACTTTAAAGTTGTATGAAAAATCTTAGTTTATTTGACATAGAAAATTGGGTGCTTCGGATACATCTATCGGGCGCTAATAAAAAACATGGCAATTATCTCTGTGAAAACTCAATATAGAAAGAAATAGATAAGACTTACCGGCATCGCTATTTTATTAACCCGTATAGTAAAAAACCATCATTTTGATCCAAAGCACGGTTAAACCTGGGGCAGTATGTTGTACCATCCCTTTGAATCGAAATTCGAAAAAAGTCGAATGGCGGTATGTGGTATCATTTTCGAGTCGCGATAAATGATAAAGTTTAATCATTTAAAACCAAAGTAATAAGAAATGTAAGAAAAGTATTGCAAGATTAAAAAACGATAAAAGTCGAAACTGATACAACTTTCACTTTTTCGATTCGACTTTTTTCGAATTTCAACTTTTTTCGAATCGAAGTGATGGCACAACATACCGCCTCTGAAAATTACGAGATGTCGAAAGACTAAACAATTAAACAAATTAAACAAAAATTCCAAAAAACATCGGTCTTTAAGTATTAAGAAAAAAAAACTTTCGACTCCAAGTGTATTTACTTGAAGGCTTTGTACAGAATGGGCTTACATACAAAACTTTTTCAAGAAACCGAACATTAAACAGGAAACCGAAATAAAATAAAAATTCGGTCCTTAGTTCTTATACCGGAAAAACTATGTAGAAAATAAAAATGCGAAAATCTTGGCTCAAAATGACTCTAAAGATTTTTTGAAGAAAATCTGGATGAAATTGGGTATCGGGAATATAAAGTGGACAAAAAAAACATTTTACTTTCTTTTACGTATTTTAATCTTTGTTTTAGTAATCATGAAAAATGTTGTTCAAGAGATATTTGTAGATACACAATTCGCTATATCGCTGAAGTCCGAATACGTTGTTTTCAAAAAGTTTTTTGTGTGTGTGTGACTGCGCGTGTATATGTAGTGTCATGCTGACTAAAAGGTTGTGTCCTCTTTACAGCCCAAGTTGATTGCCTGTTTCCACCCGAACTTCATAAATTCGATTTTTTCAAAAATTGGTTGCTCGGTCCACCTGTAGCAGCAGATTCCATACAATATTTTTGGTCTTTGCAAATAATTTCAAAACATCATTAGCGAAAGAAACGACTATGAGCTAAAAGGTTATAAATTAAATTGGCAAATGTACCTAGATCAGTTTTAGCGGAAATTTCGATTTTTAAGCAAAAACTCTTTTTCAACAAAAATTCGGCAACTGTACAACATAGAGGGATTGGTTTATCGGGAAGAAACTTCCAATTTAATTTGCTTTTTCCTCAAGTTTGGGAGATTCCAGTGCTTCTTGGTTGAAATCGGTCCACCGGAAGTGTCATCTTCCCTAGTAGCTTTTTTGTTTTTTCCAGTTATTTTCAAAAGATAAACACGATTCTAAATTAAATTTCAAAGTAATTGTGTTCAGATTATTTTTTTTAATTTGACCAGAAATGACCAGTTTTGATTAAAAAACTTTATTTCACCAAAATTAGGAATCTCTACAGTCTAGGAGCCGTATTCTTGAAATCAATTTGCTTTGAGATTCTCTATATTCGAATTTTTCGCCGGCTACTTTAATCATTGTTTTAAATTTCTTTTCTTTTTTTAAAATCAAGAAACATATTTTTTCCCTCTACTAAGGGGAAAATTCCAACTGGGTAAATCGATTCTCAATGGAATAATTCCGAATCGATTTACCCAGTTGGAATTTTTTTTTAGTAGGGAAACGAATATTAGTAAACTTGAAAATAAATTTGAAAAAATGATTAAAGTAGCCAGCGAAAACTTCGAATAATATATAGAATCTCAAAGCAAATTGTATTCCGATTGGGAAAATTTCCACCTATTTCACGAATAGGGCATGTATGTGAAGATAGCCCAAATTCCATCCCCGAAAAATGTGATGGCAGCACTAATTATTGCTATCATGCCATTTTTTTACTCTCAACCCAAAAAATTCACGACATTTTTACTCTCAGCCCCGAAAATTTACTGTTATGACAGCTAAAACTATCATGACACAAACATTTTTTTTTGGCTGAGAGTAAAAATACTGCATTTTGGTGAAGGAGGAATATTTAAAGTAATTTTTTTTTTCGCTTTCAGAACATTTTTTGGATAGTAGAATTTAATTGTTTTTTGTTTATTTACGCGTTTTATATCTTTTTGTTGTTTTTATTAAACTCTTAACATTTTTATTTATTATTTAGCTGTTATACAAAAATATTTATACCCGAATTTAGATTTATTGCTATTGGGGGTACAAATTGAAAATGCGGGATTGATAACAGATGGCGTTACTAACGCTATACGCATCAGGCAGTACTGTGACTATGTTCATGTCAAAGCTACGTCTTATAGCTTTAATTTTCAGTATGTGTCAATTTGTCGCAGTGTCAAATTCATAGTTTTTTTGAGCTCTCAATATGTCGAGTTTCGTGCCAACAAAACAGCATTTGCGGGAAGTTTTAATTTACTTCTTTAATTTGAAGAAAAGTGCTGCTGAAGCACATCGATTGGTCTCCGAGGCTTATCCGAGTCATGTTCCATCGGTTTCAACGTGCGAGAGATGGTTTGTGCGGTTTAGAAGTGGTGATTTTGACGTTGAGGACAAAGAGCGGCCGGGCCAAGTGAAAAAGTTTGAGAATGCTGAATTGGAGGCAATACTCAATGAAGACTCGTGTCAAACTCAACAAGAGCTCGCAGATTCATTGGGAGTGACACAACAAGCCATTTCCCATCGTATAAAAGCCCTCGGAATGATCCAAAAGCAAGGACATTTGGTGCCGTATGAGCTGAAGCCGAGAGACGACGAGCGCCGTTTTTTTGCATGCGAACTGCTGCTCGAACGGCAAAAACGGAAGGGTTTTTTGCATCGCATTGTCACTGGTGATGAAAAGTGGATCCATTACGATAACCCGAAGCGCAAAAAATCATATGGTTACCCCGGCCATGCATCATCATCGACGGCCAAACCAAATATTCACGGCGCCAAGCTTATGCTCTGTATTTGGTGGGACCAGCTGGGTGTGGTGTATTATGAGCTATTGAAATCGAACGAAACCATCACAGGAGCACTATACCGAACTCAATTGATGTGTTTGAACCGCGCACTCAAAGAAAAACGGCCACAATACGAGCAAAGACACGACAAAGTAATTTTGCAACATGACAACGCTCGGCCACATGTTGCAGCGCCGGTCAAAACATACCTACAAACGCTGAAATGGGGAGTCTTACCCCACCCGCCGTATAGCCCAGATATTGCTCGTTCCGATTACCACCTTTTCCGATCGATGACACATGACCTAGCTGACCAGCGCATCCATTCTTACGAAGAAGCCCAAAAATGGGTCGATGACTGGATAGCAGCCAAGCCGGCCGAATTTTTTCGCGACGGTATCCGTAAATTGCCAGAAAGATGGGAAAAAGTTGTGGCTAGCGATGGACAATATTTTGAATAATTCATTTGTTACCATTTTTTCAGAATAAACGTTCAAAAATCGAAAAAAATCCCGCATTTTCAATTTGTACCCCCAATATAATTATTAATTAAATGCCGCAATAGTATACATAAACTTGTATTGTATTGCCATAAGCAACTATTTCGATTTTCGGTGATATAAATTTTCGCTATCTTCACAAACGTGAATACGGCCCCAAGAGGGTTCACTATTAGGAATAAAACTTCATACTTAAACATTTTTTACAAAAAGGGAGGTTCTTGCAAAAATTAGTATAAATCTGTGTACCGGAAGTGGCAGCTTTTCAATTTTTGCAATGATGTTGAAGAGTTTAACATTAAGGAGAAAATTAAAAAGAATACTTAATTATGTTTTCATTTAGAATTGTTTGGTTGGTTTTAATTTCAGCGCAAATGACGACTTTTGGTAAATGAAACTGTTTTTCAAAATTCTGGTTAATTATTACTTTGCAATTGAATTAACACAACTTTCGTAGTGTTCGGAACAGCTTAGAGCTCAATAGTAATGCAATATATTTAATCATTTATCATACACTGTACACGCGCAGTATTTGACGCGATTTTGAATAAATTACTTTTCGGTTATAACTGTATTTACTTGAGACAATTTCAACAACAATTGCACTGAACAATTCCTAAATGGAATTAGTTAAATCCAATTATTTTTTAGAATTATTTAAATCCAGTTCCAAATTTTAATTTTCGTATTTTTTATATTTTATTCTAAAATGTTGTTACCTGGCAAAGTGACATTTCATATTCGCATTACACAAACAGTGTAATTTTTATTGCGGGCGTCGTTTGTTTTATTTGTTAAATTTTTAATTGAAATCTTTTAATTTTAAATTGCTACAAATCCAATAAACAAAATTAAATCGAAAAATTCTTTTTGCTGTTTTTTTGGAAATAAAATAAATCCAAATTAAATCAGGTTCATCGGTTTTAAATTTTATCTGAAGGGATTGTGGACTTTCGTTTTGACGTTATTTTTAACTGTCAAAACACGTAAGAATTTTCATTAATATCCAATTGCTTTAGAAGACAAACAATGCACATATAGCAGCATTAACTGCAATAGCTGAAAAATTAGTAGGTAGATCGACCCTCCACAGCATCCTTACGATGCTGGTGCAAAATGACAAGTTAATTATCAGCAGCATGTCGATATTGACTGGACAACTACCAGGGGCGATGAGACAACAATGAAAGACACACGATAAAGCACCCGCACTTATCCGCTGAGAGCGCATATAAATGAACACATCAGACAGCACTGTATGTCTTCAAGCACTTTGAAAGCAAATGAGAGCACATCTAGAAGATGAAAGAGCAAGATAGAGTTCCGCGCAGGCCACACGAAATATCTATAATATTGATACGCTGTCTCCAATGATGTCAACAAAACAGAAGTCACGTCCAAGAAGTTGAATGAAAATGCTCCGATACGCCGGAGTTATTGGGTAAAACGTGCTGCATCACAACATGATGGCAGCAGATGGAATGCATCTTCTGATTTCGACGTAATCACGGATTACATCATCATGTTTAACACAATTTGTTCGCCCTCGAGTCTAACGACAGCTGGTGACAGCTTAGGGAACAGCATCAACGATGGAGTCCTTTCAAATGCCTTGTTGGATGCATTTAAACAGCTCATAGAGTAGCACAATGGAGGATTTTTTATCTGATCATAAAAGTCGTTTTGAATCATGAATTGCGATGGGAAATTTTATTATACTGACTCTCTCTCATTCTTTTAAACCGAAGGGCATTACTTTAAATTGACAACAGCGACGTATGCCTCATTGAGTACGAGACCAATGAGGAGCCGATTTCCATAGCCAGACACACCTTACATCCTCGAAACACTCCATTCGTGATTTTTTACGTTGATATTTGAATGAAAGGAGATGTTATACCAATCGTGGGCTTTTTGACAACTAATTTGTGACATGTTGCAGTATATGTTCCTGTCTATAGACATCGATCATGGTTCCTATATGGACTGCGAGCAGCCTCAGATAGAGAGCAAGTTGAACGGTAGGAAAAATATAAATAAGTTTAGGTGCAAGAGTAACGGTAATATCATGAACCTGAATGGTGAAACGCCAATAAGGAGTATATTTGCTATCCTATGCAAGAAATGAACAACATGAGGATCGTGCAGTCACCATAACACCGTTGAACTTCTCCAATCGAAGATTATTGGACAAGATACAAGAATTCAACTTGGAGACCAAGATTGAGTTGTTGAGGACCTGTCACTTCTACTTGTGGAGTTCAGCATTATACTGGATAATGTTACTAAATGAACTGGTTGCTTAAATTCATTGGCTAAAGAGAATCTCAGCAACATCGTAGATTAGAAGAGTTGCCACGCAGAGACGCTAAGCAGTTTTTATATGCACAGGGTAGTTTGGATTAAGAATTCATTTTATTAACAACTCGATCTCATGCCATTCTCCCGAGTGACAGAGTACACAAGCAAATTTTGAAGTACTTGAATTCTAATGCCGGAAGCCTAAAAAACGATACCATGTCCTGTCTTACAATGCGAAAACAGCCGAACAATTATTAATACAGCCTCCTCCTTCAGTACTAATCGAGTGAGAAAACTAGCAAGTTCATAGTAGAATACAACAGCACTAGAGAAGCGTTCCTTGCTCACGATGATCATCTAAATGAAAACAGTAAATACATGGGGAACATCCAATCGATGATTATCAACTTGAGAATATTTTCAATCAAGCTCATGCGCTCAACATTCTCGACCAACCGCAGAATTTCGTAGGGGCAAAACTCGAGGATAAAATTGAGGATCACGCTATGACTGATGAACAATTCTAGTCAGCTTATGAAGTGAAAGCTCTTCACAACAAAAAGGTGCAGTGCAGCATCTCAATTGGATTGTGGCAATTACATCGTAAACAAAATTAATCTTGTCTCAGTCTGGAACGATGGAGCATTCTCTATCCAATCCAACATCTGTATATGATATCCAACATCTGCTTCGGCTCTGAAACCAAAAACTCCACCAGGGAAATCTTTATTTTGGCAAAGAATTCTTTTTAGATTGGCCATCGATAATGAGCAGGACCTGGCCCGGGTCATGCCGGCCCGGGTCAATTTGCAGAAGGATGGAGCAACTGTCAACCGATGTCGATGTTGTATTATGTGAATGCATTATGCTTATTGAACCGCGGCTCCGAGAACTTAAGAAGAAGATAAACGAACTGAGAGGAAAGCAGGTATTGAACCAACAATTACGATTTTGCCCAGCTACCACGTCCGGAGAAAAAAGCTGACTTAGAATATACGTCAACATAGAGAAACATTGTGTGTTAATTTCTTCTGCACTGACTTCGCTCTAGATAAGGCAATCCAGATCTACACGCCAAGAGCTCTGGCAGAGAGCTATCCACAATCATTTAACAGGTTAAGGCGTACGATCCACAAGATCAGAGCGGAATATTGAGTTTCAGATGCCACGCGAAATATCAATAACATTGACATCAACTACATCTATTCGAAGGAAGTCGACAAAACAGAAAGCATAGCCAAAAAGTTCGGGATTTGGTTATGTTGCGTTTTATATATAAACGTTGAGAGGGGAGTCGAGATGGCGTCAGGGTTATAACAGCGGTGGAAAGGATAATGCTGCCGCTAATTTTATGTTTTGCCTGTACTGTCTATAAGATGTAAGGATGTTCGATGGGCCATGCTATTGTTTATTTAATGTGTTGATTACGGAGCAGATTATTTTCTTCTTCCAACCATACTTCTCGCATATCATCAAAACTTAGACGATTTCGCCGTATTGTCCGGCATTTTACCTCTTCAATTAGATATAATAAATGTTGTTTTGCTTTTTATTATTTATATATTATTATTCGCTTTGCAAATCAAGTGTGGTGTATTCAAGATTTACGTGCATTCATGGTAAAAGAAAGTCGGACGGATGATGGCCTCAAGTTCAACATGTACGCCCCAATATTAAACCAATAAAATGATATTGTTTGAATGAAGATCGGCTTTGTTTATTTTTTTTTATTTCAAAAGGAAAATCTAATTACCATCATAAACAACAGGTATCGCCTGAAGGTTCAAAATTATATGTTGGTTGTGTATTAGTTTCATGTTCATTTATCGTAAATTTTTTATTTGATTAAGGAGCTAGCAAAATAAAATAAAAGCACTGGTATTTTTATTTGAAACACCATAAACCTCTTTTGATTTTACAAAACTCAATAATTGTTTCAAGTAAAACATAACAGGGTAAAATGCCAAGAAAACATTTTAATGACACAAACTCAAAATGATTGATTTGAGAAAACTATAAAGGAAATACATTTTATGAGATTTTTATTTTTAAAATCGGGATGTGTAAGATTAATCTAAAAATTGTGGCTCAAATCTATGAACTTTAGGAGACAGTAAATTAAATTGAGGTGATATTATCTTTGAGTTGTATTACAAAATTAATGGAATTATTTATGGTTTTCTACGTAGCTAACAATTTTATTTAGCAGCACCTATTAATAAAATAATTTAGAAAATACAGAAAATATTCAAACGACAAGTACCCAAATAACCTAATCAAGAATACTATAAAATTTTGATGATAAAACATTTGGCCGCTCTATCATTAACCTAACAGGACCCAAATTGAAATACGGGCCAAATATCAAAAGTAGAATTCTAATTAAAATCTATTTGTAAACGAAAACGATGATAATTAAACGCTAATGGATGTCCTAACTAAAACCAGTTGTAATTATGAGTCATAATACTCCATGTAGTTTTGAATATATCTGATATTCAGGTACACATAAATTTGCTGCATTTTGGGGATCGGAGTTAAGGGTACTCAAGTATTGCTCTGTCTAGTAGTTCTTGTTTAAGACCAATGAACTATATTTATTTTAGCGATAATACACCCTCCATGTTCTTAACAAGAAAGCTACTGGAACGAAAAGTCAAATTAAAATATTTCTTAGAATTATAAATGAATTATGAGATAAAACAAAATTTTCTAAAATGAAGTGTTAAATCTATTAAATTTTCGTAGAACGTAGAGACACAGCACAATTTTTGCTTTCAATATTCTATAGAAATCATGCCTTACTCTTACAAAGTAGATATAAATCTTCTATTGTATAATGTAATCATAAAATTGCAACAGCCAAAATGTTCATATGAAAAATTGAAATTTAATTCGATATCAAATATATTGAAACCCATTAAAACTAATCCTCATCTATAATATATTTCGGTGCAGTTTTATAAAGCTCATAATCCAGATCGCATATAATAAATTTTTTTTGCTATAACTTTACAATTTAAAGTGAAATTGTAGTAATAAAAAAACGGAAATTCAGCAAGAAAAACTAACAAAATTGTATTCGTTTCTTTCATAAACGGGGAGCTCATATTATATTTATTGTTCAGCTAACGAAAGCAATAACTATTTTGGTGGATTATTACAACATAGTTGGTATACATATAAGAATTCATATGTAAAAACGAACATCCGGCGTTGGAATATAGATTACAATAATAATATCGTAAAAAAATTCGCGACTATGCTCAGTGCACGAAAGTGATGCTTCAGATATGACGTAAGCGACCAAAGTGTCTGACTGACTCAAAGTGTAATCTTTATATGAAATTTATTCTCGGTGATAGCCAAACTATTATTTACATCAAGATGAGGTCACCCAGAGGTTTTGAAGTTTAAATCCGAACTAATAAAAAGTTGAGTACTTCTTTCCTGGCGGGATAAATAAATTGAAATTGAAAAAAAAAATTGTTGTGTAAAGGAAAAACACTTCGTGAGCTAAATAGAACTACATATAACAATGAGAGTATAATACGTGAACTCAAAACCGTTTCATATTACGAAAAAACAATAGTTGCAAAAACAATTTGGTTGCAAAAAAAAATTATTATACAAACCAACGTTATACTCGTTTTTTCCTGCACTTATCTTTTAAAAAGGCGAATCCAGCACCGAATGCACGTAAATCGCGGCCAAACTTTTTTTTTATCAAAAATCATGGTTTCTGCACATCGAGAGAAGAAAATCCCGATAAATTAATCCGAGATATGTGTGTCGAAGGAAGAATGAACAAGAGGACCCTTTTAACGCTACTATAGAACTCTTACTATAGAAAATTTACCGAACAGTTTCAGAGCTTACATGACACAATAGTCTACGACAGTCCTGACTCTTTTAGTTCAATCCCCATGGATGATGCCACACATTAAGATAATAGATCGAAATTTGTCTATAACTAATTGGTGAAAGCTATCGTGTAAATTTTCTTCTTAAATTATACTTGCTTAATGTATATCTAAATGGTGAAAATTGAATCACCAAACCAGTCCGTAATTTTTTCTAAATGATGAGCGTTGTGAAAGGCAACTTCGTTTATACATCAAATGAAAATAAAAATTGAGTGAAGTGAACTTTTGATAAGAGCATAAAAAAATATATAGAAATATAAAAATAAGAGTGAATTTTCGATATCTGGTGAATGAATGAATATGCTTCAACTTGCTAAAATTAATGAGGCATTAGCGACCAAGGACAAATAATTTGTATATATACCTCAAGACTCGGAATTAAGTCCTATATTAATTCTTAATTATTTTAAATATGCGGAGTAAGAGGCATCTGTCTAGAAGGTCTGTATACCAGCCTAAATGTAACCCTCGCCTGCATGTTGTGCTCTTTTCGAATGTACCAACGAGTCTCTGTCGACCGAGAAAAAGTCAGACTACGTAAAGGACAACGTAAACTCGTCCAAATAAGTAGCGCAGTATTCAGAATTATACACGTTACTACAAAAAGGAAAGTCGCTGAAGTAAACATGATAAATAACCTCAACAAACCACTAAAAGACAAAAATTCGAATAGGCCGATTTCGTTACTCCCAATAATCTCAAAAATATTCGTGAAACTATAACTCTACAAAACTATACAAAAGAGACTCAAACCAATAATAGAAGAGATAAATGGTATTCCTCGGCTCCAGAGAAAACAATTCAAGGCATGAACTTGAAAATAAAAAAGTTTGCAAGTATCTTCTTCGATGTAGTACAGGCCTTTGATAGAGTATGGCAAATTCTTATACCTGTGTGTACTTATGGTATTCAGCTCTGCAGCTGAACCAAGAAAACCAATGTCAATATCATCCAGTTATTCAAAAGCAAAGTCCTACGTGGATGGTTAATGTACCATGATACATAAGAAATGACAACCTTCATAGAGATCTGAAGATAGATTTCATAAATAAGCAAACACGCGAAAATGCACATGCAACGTCTTATTCTACAACAGAATGCTGAGATGCGTCGTATATTGGATGAGGCAAACCCAGTGAGACGGCTACGAAGGAAGAAATCACTTGACCTATAGATCCAATCTGGATCGACGGAAAATTTAATAAAACTCTAAAGAGGACTAGCCAAATGGCTAACTCTTCAAACGAAAATAATATTACGAAAGATAAATTAATAGATGATTTGTAAATCAATTGTAATAAATAAATATAATTAAAAGAAAAAAAAATTCTGTGCAACAAATTAAAATAAATAAAAAACGAAATAAAGAACGAAATCAATAAATAGGCGACTCCGAGGCCTTTCTAAACCAAATAATGACAATTAGTCTTTTAAATGCAACGAAGGGGTTAAAAACATGCACTAAAATTGGACTGTACTATTAGGACTTAATTGGAACTAAAACATGAAATCAAAAATAATTTAAGAAAAGCTTCAGGTTATAGCTTTATTACTGGACAAATTGTGAAAGATTTTCTCGAGCACGGTTAACGGCTAATTTAATGCAATCTTCTGACTGAAATACGGGTTGCTCCTCGTCAATGGACCGTGGTTGAGTAAATATGATTCATTAAACAGGTAAACCAGCAAACATCTAAAAATCTTATACAGACCGATACTACTACAACCAGTCTTATCAAAATTATATTTCAAAAACTTTTGCGCTAGAGGCTGAAACCTTTAACAGAAGAAAGGTGTTTAATTCCACCACACCAATTTGGGTTTAGAGAAAATTATTCTACTGCTGAACCAGTTCACAGGGAATAACTTGAAAATTGAAGATATGCTCCACTATTTTCTTTGATGTAGCTAAACCTTTTGAGAAAGTTTGGCACCAATGACTCGAATTTAAACTGCATCGGGGCGTGCCTTAACAATTTTACCAAATTTTTAAATTCATTTGAGTCAAACTTGAAAAAAGGACAAGGGAACGTACTTGAACCTATTCTGTTCAGCTGTAACAGTGCATACGCTCACTACACAATAATGTTATACGCTTGATTAATGTGCGAATGTTGCAATTATAATAATGCGAATATATAGCTCCCAAATGCACGCTAAGTAATACCCAAAAGTCGAATATTTTTTTAATGTCTTATCGACAAGAATTGAAATGGTTTGAATAAGTGCAAATGAATTGCACCTCTGTCGTTCAGATTTCTGAATTTTATTGGAGATGATTTGTAAATTTTCTCAATATCCTGTATGTACATCAAAACATCCCGCGCAAAATTTGGCGGGTTTTGGGGGAAAAATATAAAAAGGCCAAACAGCAGGGCGGGGAGATCTGATAAAATTAGAATTTTGTGCCAGACATAAGTTTAAGTGATCTAGTTTTTTTGTTCACAAAAAAAATAAATACATAAATAAATGAAAAAGTTAGCTGCAAAGAATTGAATTGGAAGATAAATAATTATTTATAAATAAAAAAAAAGAAAAATTGTTTGGAAATAAATTTAATTAATTAATTTTCTTATATAAATTGTGAATTCGAAAAAAAAATAACTGAACGAAAATATTGTAATAGATAAACTATATAGTGGACCTAAAAGTGAAAAATTTTGTTTTGTGCAAAAGTTTATTTTTTTGTGTGCAGAAGTTATCTAATAAAAAAACAATCTAATAAAAAAAAATTATATGACCACAGATCATAGACGGTTATGAATTTAATTTGTATTTAAAAAAAAAAAACAGAAACAAAACGGGGGAAAAATTAACTTATGCATGTTTGTCTTTTGTTGGGCAATGGGCGAACCCATAAAACAATAACAAAGGAGAATAACCAATAATTAAATTGAATAGTGAGAATTGTGAAACAAATAATAATAAAAAATAACAAAAGACAAATCAACAAAAACCACCGACCATCAACATCATCATCGATGTTTGATAAGATCTGAATGCACTAACATTCCGAGAAATCGTTGACAAATCGAATGCAATTGTTTTTTCGGCACAAATTTGATATTAGAAATTTTGTGAATTGAATTCGGCTTTCGCCACTCGAACATTTACCTCGTTAACAGGTTTTCTATTTGTTATATATTACGTATATGTACGTTCTACACAATTTCATGCGCGACCTATTCACAAATTAATATTTAAAGCACTAGGTGTACGTCACATTTTTTAATCACTTATTTTATAATGTAAAGAAACACATTCACTATTATTATTAATAATCACTGTGCTAGTTGAAAAATGTGACAAGCTGTACCCCCACTGGGGGGTAAACTTAATTCGAATACGCTGAATTCAATGGTGCTAGTCCCATTTCAAAGTTAGTCCCCATTTTTGAGATATCGCTTTCGACATATTTTGCCTCTGAGACAAATATTTGTCAAAATATACACTCATATTCACGTTGATAGCTCCCGAACCATTAAGATTTTCGTTATGCTTTCTTCAGCAAAGTTGTTGCGCAAGCCAAGACCAACAACTTTGCTGAACATATCAAGGCCTAAAAACGACATCTACAATCACATTTTTGTGTTATTTTATTTTTTTGCGTTTCAAAAAATAAAATAACACAAAAATGTGATTGTAGATGTCGTTTTTCGGCCTTGATATGTTCAGCAAAGTTGTTGGTCTTGGCTTGCGCAACAACTTTGCTGAAGAAAGCATAACGAAAATCTTAATGGTTCAAAGGCTATCAACGTGAATATGAGTGTATATTTTGACAAATATTTGTCTCAGAGCCAAAATATGTCGAAAGCGATATCTCAAAAATGGGGACTAACTTTGAAATGGGACTAGCACCATTGAATTCAGCATAGTCGAATTAGGTTTACCCCCCGGGTGCCCAGCTTGTCACGCAAAAAAAGTTTGAAATTCAAGCACAGTATAATTATTTCATTTATTATTTACACACAAAAGAAACTAATATTTAAATTAAATGAAGGAGTGACAACAAAACCCGTCTACTCCGTTTCACATCACTTTTCGTCCCTCTGCTTTATGGGTTTTTGTCGTATAAATAGAAATTGTTAAATTTTTTTTGATCACGGTCAAACGAAATTCTGTTTTCTTTCTTTTGCTTTAAGCGTCTTACTTTGGTAAATTTCAATCCTTCAAGAATGGAATGAAATGTTGTGTCCAAAGTAACAGACAAGAATAGTTATTTTTTTTACTTTAAACAGTTGTTAATACTGGAAATTAAATGTTATAAAAACAAATTTTCTTCGTTTGACAAAGACGGTTTGAACCAATCTTTTAATTTAAAAATAAAAATGAATTGCAGGAAGCAATAAAAAAAATGTTCCGTAAGTAAATATAAAAGTGACTATTTATAAAAATGGATATCCTAAAATAATTAATAATTTGCTAATTTACTTCTAGAGTTTCACGAAGAAAATGGACGGGAGCCGAAACTAGAGGGCTGCGTGTTTGTGTTACAAATAGGTTAGAGGGGTTTAATCATCAAAGCAAAAAGAAGCACGTATTCGATAATTGCACGTATTTGATATGTTATTGTTGATTTGATTTGTTTATACTAATTTCATAGTTTACAGGATGCCCATTACTCCAGTGATGATATAAAAAATAAATTAAAATCTTTAAAAATGGCCTACAAACAGGCCATTGATAATAATAATCGTACCGGAGCTGCACCATCCTACGCTCCATTTATGGATTTATTGGACGATATGTATGGTCTTGCAAATGCACCACCGGAACATTCATTAGTCGCAACCACCGGCTAGATACAGTTGAGGATGATTTTGACGAAATTATTGAAATATTTCCAGAAACACCGCCAGATTCTAGCATATCAGAAATGGAATGTGCACCACCTGCACAGAAACTGATTATCAAAAATTGATTTTCTTGAAAAAAATTAAAAATTACCGAGGCCAATAAATTAAAAATGTTTGCCGAAAAGAGGGCGGCTTAATGAAGAAAGAAATCGTCAAAATCAATAAATTTTTAGAACACTTTTTATTTAATAAACAATTAATACATAAATGTTAATAAATGAATTTAATTTTCAGTATAATGAATTAAATTTCTTTGTCTTATTTATATAATTCCATCATTTCTAAGGCCGTTTATAACCAATAATCTTCTATCATTGATTCTTGAATTTGTTTCGGCTGGCTCATTTTCGATTTCCATATCATGTGGCGAATCTTCATCTTCTGTTTCGCTCCACTCATCGTGCTCATCAATAGAAATATTATTTAATACACAGCTGGCACTGGTAAGGTTTACCACCGTTCTTAAATTTGTATGCTCTGTAAAATGAAGTAGTCGACGAAATCTGGTTTTGAGTAAAAACAAAAGCATTTTCTACCACAATCTGAGGCGCTGAATGCAAATAATTAAATTTTCTATTTTCTTCAGTTAAATTGCCGTTGTCCTTGATAAGACCCACTAACTAACTCTTTGAAGGATAGTTTGGGGATGATGCATCGTACTCCTCGGCTGCTTTCCGGTTCAATTATGAACGGCGCAATACCCGAGCGTCATGCAATGAACCGGGCTCTCCAACATAGATATCTATAAATTTTTTATTTGAGTCTACCACAGCTTGCATTAAAATGTTTTTGTGTGTTTTGAAATATTTTTGTATGTTGCAATATAGATGACGGTTTTCTGACACTGTATGTATGTGTGCCATCTATTGCACCAAGTATTCCTTTGATGAATTTCACTTTTTTGAATCCAGACGTGAATTGGGTTTCATATTGTTGCGTTCTCGGCCACTTGATATAATTATTAGCGATAGTCATCATCCAAATCAGACGCGAAATTTACACGAACTGAGCTAATTGAAGCCTCATGATAGAATAAATGGTTTATTTATGTGTTTTGTGAGGTTTGTGATATTATTAATAGCATGACCCATAAACGAGTCGAGTCGTCAACGTGTTAAATAAATCTATTTTGTAATTTTGATTTGAGATTTTTTTACAATAGTTAATACAGTAATTTCAAACAAAAAACTAAAAAAAAAGAAAATACAAACCAAATTTTAGTTTGACAATTAAAAATTTAAAAAATAGTTCAAGATATTTTTAAAATTGTTCTCTGATGTGATTTTGGCTTGCCCCTCGAAAATTATGAGTTAAACATCAAATATAGGATAATGTACTGGCTCAAGCATAGAAGTTCTGAGCCTACAAAACATTACAAATCGGTTCTGTACATGCAAATACTAAAATCAGTAATCTTATCAGTATCTAACTTTGGGGTTGTGTCAAGAAGACCAACGTACAAAAGCTACACGCATAGAGAAAAGTAATATAAAAAGAGGTAAAGCTGCATAGTAAATTTGGATACATATTTTTTTATTGTAAGCCCAAAATTCAAACGCGTTTTACGACGTAAATACTTAGAATTTCCGACTCGTCGAATTTACGTAACCCCAAATTTTACGATGAAAAATGAGTGAATGTTTTGCATGCAGCTTTACGTCTGTGTATATTTATTTTTTTCCGTGCTACAATGCTTTCAAAATAAAATGCTGCGACGGATTGTGAAAGCCCCATGATACATTAAGAAATATAACCTTCATAGGAACTTTAAAATGGAATACGTTACCCATAAAATAAAGAAACAAAAGAGGCAACAAATATAGCGATTATCTCGACATATAAATTCAATTACAGTGATTGACGGACCTCTTTTCTTATGGTTTGACCACTAGTTTTTATCTTATTTTACTTGGAACAAAATTCCCAATATTACAATACATAGAAAGGTATTTCTTAGAAAAGTGAACGAGGATGCATCTGTAACCACCATTTAACATTAGAAGATTTCCCCACAATCCCTGTCGAATTGTGACCGGTAGTATAGGTAAGCGTCTCTACCTTGTTGGAACAAATACCAATCCTAAAATGCAGATTTTTCATGGAACATAAAATTAGACGTCAACTAGTTGTATGGAGAAGAGTTCACCAATTTAATATTGTTTTGTAGTACAAGTTTAAAGCATTTTACAGTATTTTTTATCAAGTACAAATAATTGTAATGTAAGCCTCTTGTAAATCACGTGTAATTATCGATTTAATATTAAAAATAAAAAAATTATAATTCACAGGACTTGCAATAGCTGTTGCGAAAAGATATCTACATAAAATGAATATTAATTGTTTGTTTATGACTTTAATTATCGACGCAACATAATATGAATAAATTATTAATCACCGGCGTGTTTATTTATACATACATACACATTAAACGATATTATTAATTCAACCCAAACCAATAAAATCGTTCTTACCACAACTCATAAATCGCGGCTGCGATACCAAAAATGGTTAAAAAAAATTAATTACCAATATTGGGTTGAAATTAAAATATTTTTTTTTCAGTTTCGATTTATTACAAAATTATTAATAATTAATTTAATTGAAAATCATTAAATTATAAAATGTTTAAACTTTTTCCAGGCCTGTAATCCAGAGGTTAAAATAATTATCTTTTAGCCAGAAGAGTTCCGATATTTATATTTAAAGGAAAATGTGGATTAGGGCGAACAATAAAATAATTGGAGTGTCACGAAATAATTAGTTTTATTAATTTTCACGGCTGCTTTGCCCAGGTAGGTAGTACAATACTGAATTAAACTGTTAAAGTGGAAATTTAATTGTTCGCACAAACAGAAACAACAATAAGCCTCTAATAACAGTTAAATTAACAGAAAATGTTATTTTATATTGTAATTCCCAGTCTCCGTTTTATTTATTTATTCGTTTAATGAGAAAAGTTTTACATTTTATTAAAATTCTGCTGGTCCCAATCTTGTGGACCTAATTTTTTTTTCCTTCTGTATTCTGAATAATATACAGATTTGGGTTAGCGTAAGGCATTGCACTTATTTTTTCTGTTCCATTTATTTAATTGTTTTTGTTTTGAATTCTTTCATTTAGTAAATTTTTTTGAATTTGACGACAGTCCAAGATACTTTTTGTCTTTTGATTAATTAGCAAAATCCTTCTAAACATTTTAAATACTTTGGTGTATAAAACCTTACGAGTACAGATTCAATTTATTTGTAAAATCATTTACAACTTAACAATGATAGTTTTAATTATTTATTTATACAGGGTTTTCCAATAAGAGGTTTCATTTTGAGTCATCTGCTATTTGGTTGGGCAGCTGTCAATTTTGAAGTTGTCGTCTTTTAACATTTGGCAAGTAAAAACTACGCCATTACTAAAAATGGTATGATACACGGTTCAACAACGCATTGAAATTGACTACAAAAATGGTGAACATTTTGAAGTCACAGTTCGTAAAACTAAAGCACTTTTGGGTCGCCTTCTCGGCCGGCAATAGTGAAACTAGTGGAAAAATTCGAACCCGTGTGCGCCGCTCTAGAACAACTGACAATATTGCTGCTGTAGTGTTGATGAAAACCCAGGTTTTGTCGATTCCTCGTCATCTTTGGAATTAGACATTCCACAAACGACATTACACCGTATTTTGCATAAAGAATTATCACAACACAAGACTTGACACAAGAACTCAAGCCGGTAGATCACCATAAACGTCGTATCTTCGCTGATTGGGTCCTTCAAATGCTTGATGCATTGATCCGGATTTTCATCGAAAAAAAATCTTCAGTGATGAGGCCTATTTCCACCTCGGAAGCTACGTTAATAAGCAGAATTGTCGCATTTGGGGCTCAGCAAATCCAAGAATGTTTGTTGAAAATCCTCTCCATCCTCAACGTGTCACTGTTTGGTGCGGTTTTTTGGGCTGGCGGTGTGGTTGGACCTTACTTATTCGAAAATGAGGCTGGTGCAACTGTCACGTTGAATGGATTGCTCTACCGAGCTTTGATTAATGATATTTTATGGCCTGAAATGGAAGATATATGTGGAGGACGTTTATTTTCCGCAAAACAGCGCTACGTGCTACACAAACAATGAAACAATTGCAACTTTAGGTGATCATAATTGGCCACCGAGCTCTTGTGGTTAACACATTTAAATTTTTTTCCTTTGGGACTACATGAAAGATAAGGTATATGCCAATGCTCCACAATCGATTCAAGACCTTAAAGATGGAATTCGTGAAGTTATCGACGGTAAACAGCCATAAAGTGGCGGCCATTTGATTGATATCGTTTTCAAATGTTATGGCATACCATCCTCTTCACAATGAAATAAACATTCATTGATTTCTCGTAAAAAATACTCGTTTTTTAATGTCAAATTGAAACTTCTTATTGGAAAACCATTTATAACGAAATGTCAGCCTTTTTGTGTGTTGATAGTTAAATTTAAAAATGTCCGTGCATGCTGTGAAGGTCAATAACGTTTTAGATTAAATACCCTGTATGCTCCGAAATTCGGAACAGAAGAACATGGTATGAAAGTTATTTTTCTATAATGTCCCAGAGTACGTACAAGCAAACAAGTTTCCGTTAACAAATTTTGTTTTGAAACTGTTCATACTTATGAAGCTGTTTAACCCAATAACTTGTGAATAGTAAATCAAAAGTGTAATTGTTGTGGCCAACATCCGACTTTTTTTACGACAAATGTACATAAATGTCGAACACACAACACGTAATTTCTAAAGCGCAAAATTGAACCTACTGGGTTTGTAATAAAAATCGTCTCGTATATTCAAAAATTATTACTCTTGCATAAAATGTAGAAAACCCTTGTTAAAAATTTAATCATCTCGGAAAAAAATTGAAAAACGACGACGGAAGGTGCCACTTCCGGTAAGCAATTTGTGGAAAAAGCCTTAGTATGAAGTTTTATTCCGAATAGTCAAATCGCCTGGTTCGTATAGATGCAAGAAACCAAAAAGCTCCTATGGAAGCTGCTATACTCTCAGTGAGCCAATCTTGGCCAAAAACCATCGAAATCTTCCAACTTATGGAGAAATTTTTAGTCTGAATTTTCATTTCAGTCAATCAATTCGTATGGGCAGTACAGTATCAAATTTTAAATCATCAACTTCGCTTAAATTTTGAAAAACTAATCTGGACCGGTATTGTTGCAAAATTAATTTAGAATCTTTTAACTTATAAAGGTTTATTTCCTCGTAAATACATATACGAAACAATAAGCGCCAATGAAAGCTACCACTTCCGGTTGACCGATTTCGACCAAAAATCAAAGGAATCTCCCAATTTATGCAAAATCTTAAGTTGGAAGTTTCATCCTGATCAGTTCATTCGTCTTGGCTGTAGAGAAGCTACAACATTTAGTGGGCATGCACACACACAGAGATTTTTTTTAAATCAATTTTTTGGCAGGAGCGTTTTTAATGGTTTTGACATCCTAATTTGCGAAGAACTAACATGTTGTCGTCTCGCCAGCGCAACTGGAGTTTTCCTCTATCACACATATAGGCTGGCTGTTGTTGAAATGCTTCAACAACATCGTTGCCTACAAGATGTTGCTCTATCTCGCGGTTCATACGAATCGAAATCCGCTGTTCCCAACTTCAACTGGTCCAAAGATGGAGCAAGTGACCCTCTTTTCAAACGCAGAAAGGTTTCTACAGTTATTTGAGGTCAGGGTTCAGCTCTCGCTTCTGAAAGATGTTTAGATCGCAACAACCTTGATTGCATATATGACGATGTTTTTACTTACTCGAAGTATTAATTTTTTTTTTATTTCAAAATTGCCATGTAGATACTCTTGGTTGATGATAACAATTTAGTTTTGCTGCTGATCGTTTCTAAATCAAGGTTGTGTGATCAAGTCTGCTTGAGTAGCGAACGAATGGTTTTAAACTTTCATTGTAAGCGCTAGGCCTTCGGGCAAGATACGCGACATCATCTGCATGTAAAATAAACAAAATTAGTTCAGATCATAATTTAAATTTTACCGAAAATGACGAGTTTTGATAAAAAAAATTTTAATTCACTAAAATTTGACACACGGAAGAGTGTAATGGAAGCGGCGTAGGCCGAGGGTTATTGATCATTAAATTGATCAAAACGTCGTACTATAATGTTGTACCAATGACTTCACGAGGATATAACCTTCAAAAAAACTGCAACCATGAAATCTAGTAATATGAGCTTTAACCCGGTTTCGACACAACTTTCCTTGGCAGAAAAAATCCATCATTTGTCTCCAAACAGCGCCCATTGGCCTGCTAGCTAAAGTCGGTGTTGGGTGTGGAGCTTCGGAAAACAATGGATATAAGTAGCTGCTTAAAAAAAGAAATCAAATAATCACGCGAACACGATTATCACTTAATGATGATTCAACCTATTTTCCCCCCAAATTAAAAGAAATTAATTCATTATACTATCACCAACATTTTTATTATAATAACAACATTTTGTAAACAAGACATTATCAATTTTTAATTACCATTATCTTTTAAGAAAAAAAACAAGTATATACACAAAAGTGATATAACTTTAACGCATGAAGAACACTAAATTCTTTCGTGAAACCAAACAACGATCGTGGATAAACGTTAAAATGTGAAAATGCGTTATAATACAAACATTATAATTATTAAGAAAAAATGTGTAAATCACTTACTATATAACAGCCTGGATGAAGTGTTTCCTCATTAAATTATATATGTAATGTTCCGTAAACTTAACGTATCAATGTAGTATATATTGCTATATAAGAAAAAAACGACTTTTCACACTTTTGATTTTAAATAACACTACTCTCCCGGTAGCTGTAGTGTTTTCACTTTTGTAACCGCCCGGGTTATTTTTTTACCACTTAGTTGTAGATGGGAGGACAAACCATACGTGCAAACCGTTAATAGCAAGAAATAACCATAAGAACAGCGTTCTCATAAGAAGAAATTATATCCCATGATTATTCTCCATCTCCACCACTCACAAAAAAACTCAAATCACTTCATTTTAAAAAAATTCATAATTCAACATAATAAATTGGTAACATATTGAAAAAATATTAAAAAAGAAAATATATTTGGTGGAAAATTCTTCAACTCACAAATTCATTCTATGGAGCAATAAGTCATGTTTTAATTTTATGATTTTTATGTTTTGAATGTGTAGCCTTGATTAAAATAAACATTTTGAGACACTTAATTTTTTTTGGGTGTTGTTGTTGTTAAAGATACGGGGTGTCAAAATTTGAGAAAAATGATACTCATGGACCATGGTATTTATCACAATAAAAAGAAAAATAATTGTCCGATAATTATGAATTTGGACTCATTTTAAAGGTGAGTTAATAAGGATTTCTAAAAAATTATAAAAATAGTGTACAATTGTTTAATTCGTTTTTCTCTAAATTTCCCGCCAAAATGTTCTTTTTAAAGTTTCTCAAAAACTTATTTTTTTTCTAGAATTCGACAATTAATATTTTACAACACATCAAAAAACTAGAATCCCATTATTTTTTGCTTTCTTGCAAAATTCGTTTAGTAAGAGAAGTATTTCATTTTTATATGGAAAGCTATATATTTCTCAGTGTTTTGAAATTGATTACAAAACAGGTAGTTCACTTAATTTGTGTGTTTTGTTTATTATTTACTGTACAATTTTGCGTCATATTTAAAGATGAGGCACGGAATTATGAGGTGTCACCCCCCCTCCCCCGTGGTTTATATCGTTTGGTTAGTCGTAGTACCATAGGTTAGGTTTCAGTGGTTGACACTTAGGCCATTTTTGGTCCATTGTGATACCACGCATTCACGTCACATCATTAACCCATTCACCTATTCACCTACTCACACAATTACAGTATACCACCTGCACATTGCAAGCTCCATGTCAACCTGTACATTGACATTGACGGTGGGTCGGCGTTGAATTCTGCACTCCATCAGAGGGTCTAAGTTGTGTTTATTAACATCGCCGATTGTAATCGATGATGAAAATTCTATTTGCATCCTGCCTCTGATGGGATTCGAACCCAGTACCTCCCGGTCCAAGTGCCGAAGCTTTAACCACTGCACCACTTGTCCGGTCGTAGTACCATAAATTCCTTTTCTTTCTTGGGTTATTTTATAAAAGACTAAATAAAATGTTGTTTTCCCCTTTTTTATTGGGGTTTGATTATTTTTACTTGACACAGGCGTACCTGTTAAACGATGAGTAATTCTTTTGAAAACAAAAAATGAACATTGTTGATATAAATAAGAGTAAAAATTTAACTTTTTGATTAGTTGACATTGTGAATTGTAGACAACATTTTAAATAAGGAGCAAGATTTTTTAAAATTTGAAAAAGTAACAGTGTGTTAAACTGAGTGTAAGTTTAAGTGGATAAATAAGTACTAGTGCGCTAAATTTGATAATGGATAAATTTCAGAAGTGTTGTAAACTATATCGCGATTCAAAGTGTTCGAGTAAACTAAAACGAGTTACGGATTATGTTAAGCAATTTATGCCACAATCACTTGAGAATCAATATAATTTGTATCTCTGTTCAACGTGCTATATAAATGTTATCTGCAAACGACGAAAAATAGAACCAGAGTTGTCACCAGTTGCGGAACCATCAACAACATCACCTCTAACACCGTAAATAGCCGATAACGATTATAGCAGTGATAGTGAAGTGTTATTTAAAAAGTGTGTCTGTTTTGGAAAAAATGACTGTGAGTGTTACCCTTTCTTGGAAAGTGTATATATCCGAGTACGTTAGAAGCCAGGCCAAAACATCAGCAATAAATAATAATAGATTTAGCTTCAATAACACCATCAACATCTTTGGTTCCGGGAAACGTGCCGCTTTTGAATCAGTCAACCGAAGATCAAAGAAAGGTTGCACTATATGATGAATTGATTGGTGATCTAAAAGCTAAATTCGAAGAACTGAAGAAAACCAGTGATAAGATTCAGCTACTTACTATATTGCCAAAATCATTAACCATTCAAGAAATCCAGAATGAGTTCAAGGCAACGCAATATATGGTGCGAACCGCTAAAGATCTACGAGACAAGAATGATCCACTAAGTCGTCCAGTAGCTAAAGTAGGAAAGCGAATAAGTGATGAGCTGAAGGAAGCAGTATTATCTTATTATATTGATGGTGGTGCTAGTCGGATAATGCCAGGCAAAAACGATTGTTTAACAGTCGATAAGGCTAAAGTTCAAAAGGGGCTATTGATGTGTACATTGAAAGAGTGCTGCGAAGGATATAAGATGATGTATCAAAATGACGAATCAAAAAAAATGAATTTTCTAAATTTTCACAACTTCATCCAAAATACTGTGTACAACCAGGTAGTAGTGGAACGCACACAGTCTGCGTATGAACCATACATCAAAATGTAAAATTAATTATTTATGGCACCAAAATGGAAACTATTACCAACGGAAAGATAGCGCACTACCGGATTTGTATTTCAACTATTTTATGTGATGAGCCTAAATTTAGTCAGTGGGTTTCTGCCGATAGGTGCAATCTGGAGACCTTTTCTCAACCAAGAATACTGCTCTTACTGAATACTGCCCTTACTACAACGCATTTTGCAAGAAAACAAAACATAACGGGATTTTAGATTTTGATATGTTGTAAAATATAAGTTGTCGAAAACTTAATAAAAAAAAAAAATAGGTTCTTGAGAAAATTCTAATAGAACATTTTGGCGGGAAATTTAAAGAAGAAGGATTTCAGTAACATGATATTTTAAATTGTTTTTATTAATTCTTATTAACCTACCTTTAAAATAAGCCGAAAATCGTAATTATCGGACAATTATTTTTGTTTTTATTGACAATATATACAACATCATGATTATCGTTTTTCTCAGAATTTGACACCCTATATCTTTAACAACAACAACAAAAAATTAAAGTATTTCAATTTTTTTTTCAATCAAGGCTACACATTCAAAACATAAAAATCATAAAATTAAAACATGACTTACAAAAATTTGTGATATCACGTATTTTTCACCATAGTTATAATATAAAACAATACGTTTTTAAAACCTCACCAATCCACATATGAAGAGTACTCGACGCGTGTGCTTTGTCCTCCAAGAAAAATGTATCCTGAAAACTGTATATTTATTTTATTTTCCGTTTCTTATGAACCCGTTTCGTATACATAATTCATAGATTTTTTTCTTCACTAACGCGGATATTCCCACATTTTTACGCTTGAAAGAACTATCCCTAAATATTTATCAAATTTAATTTTAAATTGAGAAATTTTTCCAATTAAAAACTATCGAATAATAATAATAATAATAATTTGTGTTTAGTTATTAATTTAATTAAAAATAATACTAATTATATACAAAAATAAAAAATTTGTACAATGCGAAATATATTTTTTTCCGTATATCTTCTATTTAGGCTATAAAATACGCAATTGATTTTAATCAATTCGTAATAATAAATTAAACTATTTAATAGTTTAAATTAAACTCTATAAAGTTTATAAAAAAAATTAAATATATGTATGTAGCGTTACGCTTATCGTGATTTTTCTACGGGTTGACGTTCGCCGGCGGCCCGTAAATGCTGTAGCGTGTAGAAATCGTCTTTCACCTTTTGTACGTTTCGAATTGATATAATCTCGCCTTGCACTCGTTAAATATCTGTTACACCACCAAAAGAAAATATACCAGCCATAAGTATAAATTTTAATGTTGTATGCACTGCATATAATTCTAAGCTCACAAAAAATGGAAACATTACCTCTTTTGCTCTCTATAAATCGCTTTATCACTCTATATGTCCTATTAACACACTATAAGTACTTAATTATAAGTACATTTCCTAAGCATAACACTACTCAGAATTATAATTAGCACTTTTTATTTATATTATTTAATGCAAAGCGTATGCTTTGGCCGCTCACTTTTTAATAACGCGAAGTGGAATTTATTTGCCAAAAGAAATTTCAGTAGAATTATAATATTCCCCTACTTGCATATTACCTTTCACAAATACCCCTCTACTTTTAATTGGTAACTCAATACAAATAAATGTACATACCAATCAAATAATATTAACGTCTCGTACGATTTGATCATTTAACATAAGTTTCCCGTTAACGGAGGTGTGTTCTTAAGAATTACGTTATTTAAATGCCTTGTAAACAAAACAAAATTCGTTTCGGACGCAGATGATAAACGAGAATTAGAAACAAAAAAATTTTGTATAGGTTATTGTCCGAAGTCAACAACAATAATATTTTATTTTGCTTTTTTATCTCGTAATTGACATTGCCCAATTTTCTCGTAACGATCCCCTTTACAATCCGAGGTGCAAACTTAGCACAAAATTTCTTTGATAAATCGCTTTGGGTGTGTGCGTGTAAACACTACTTGACCATTGGAGATGACAGGCCGCGTTCTCACGTTGTACCTGACCGCACTCTTTTGGTAAGCCATCTTTATATTTTCTTTAACTTGATTATGAAAAATCGAAAGTTCACCATCTGTGATTGCTCCGAATTGCTTGAGTATTTTATAGTCCTGGTCGTGATTGATTTTATTGTATCCAAAAAGCAAAAAGTGAGGGGAAAATTTAACTGTTTCGTGAATTCCATTGCGAAGTTTTGACGCTATCTCAGGTAAATATTTATCCCAGTTCGTATGTTTTTGTCCTATGCTCTGATAGCCGATAATATAGAAAGGTTATCTCGTTCCGATTGATTTGACTGGGGCGAGTAAATTGCTGTTTTTCAGTCATTTACTCCAAACTGATTTAATAAGTCCTTATATTCAGAACTCTTGAATTGCGTTCCGTTGTCCGAATGAATAGTTTCAGGTACGCCATAAACAAAAAAGATTTCATCTTTTAGAAATTCGACAATTTTTTCGATTTTAAGGTTTTTCCTTTTGACGACCGCGGGTATGGTCCAAGTAGGTCCACATAGATTCTTTGCAAAATGATGGTCAATTTCCTACATACTGCCCATTGGTGGTCTCATAGTCCTATTTGCGGGTTTTGATGCCTTACAAATATCACAATTCCCAATAAAATTTCTTACTTGTTTTGCATTCCTGGCCAATAATAATATCGCTGTAGCCTTTCCAGTGTTTTTGCTATTCCACCATGTGATGATAACGGTTCAATGTGTTCTTTTTCACTTAATTTATGTCTGAGTTCGCTTGGTACCCACAATTTCCAAATTGGCAGGTCAGAAAATTGATCTGTAGGTTTTGGTTCTAACCGTATGAATATTTTGTTGTTATCCACGCAGAATGCTTCAAAGCTGTTCGGGATTGTTCTCAATTTTAGTCCGTAGTTGTATATATTCGTCATCTTCAAATTGATCTGAATTAATCTCAGGAATAGAATTAAGTTTGGATATGCTACACAAATGTTTATCTTTTGAATCGCAATAAATTCGGGATAATATATCTGGCACCACGTTATCTATACCTTTTTGATGCTGTATGGTAAAACAATAGTCCTGCAACTTTAAGCTCATAAGTCATTTTAGGCTTGCGTGATCGGTATTTATGCCCCTCCATGTACGGTCTGATTTTTTTTACTGGTAAGATTGTTGCGAAACATTCAAGTTCTGTAACTGAATAGTATTTTTGCGCTCTATTCAGTTTTTGCGACATAAACGCAATAGGTCGTTCATTTTCTTTCAAACTTTTCTGATATAACACTGCACCCACGCCTTCTGTGCTCGCGTTGCAACAAATAGAAAGCGGTTGATTATACGTCGGATTAACTAACACCGGAGCCGTAGTCAGTAGCTTTTTCAGTTGGTTGAAGGCATCTTGTGCGTCTTGAGTCCAGCTAAATTTACCTTTCCGCAAACAAATTGTGATTGGACCTGTTATTCCTGGTCTGGTCTGTTTTGTGTTTTCAGGTGGTAGTAGGTTTATTATGGCCTCAAGCCCCCTTCTTCCAAATATTCCAAATATCTTATTTCCCTCATGGCAGCAAAGTGGCTCTTTTTTACTTTACTAGTCAGTCCTGCCATCTGTAATAAGTCTGCGATCAACTCTAACAATTCAAAATGACTCCTTAACGTGGCGGTGATGATCGAAATACACGAACACTCTATCATGTAGTTCATGCAGGAAGACTTGATGGATCAGCCGACACATTGATTTTGCTGCATTACACAACCCAAATAGCATCATTTTGAATTGATAGAGCGGCCGTCTCTAAATGCTGTTCTTTATGCCGAGTCCAGTAATGTACTTTGTCTCTGAGAGTCTGCCAAGCAGTCCTTCTATTATAGGAAGTGGGTAAGCGTCTTTTTCTGTTACAGAATTCTGTTTGCGAGCGTCTAAGCAAAGTCGAGTTTTTCCATTAGGCTTCTGTACTATAGTCACAGGTGAGTTCACATCCGGTCGATTTCCTCGTAAAGACATTGCTGTACAGCGGGCGAAATGCGATAGTATCGTTGTTTAATTGCCCTTACGTTTTTTCCCTCGAGAACGAGGGAAACATACTAATTATCTTCTTTAGCTCTTCCTGTTCTGCATGATTTAATACATGACAGTTTGGCGTATCTTTTCCCATCTCATTTATTTCCCTAATAGATTTCACTTGAGGAACAATATTTAACAACTCCCAGAAGTCAATACCAACACAGGCGTCTCCAAACTAGGCACAATGCAAAATCTAATGTTTTTAGTTATGGAAATAAATGTAACTGTGTTAAGCAGTTGTGACGAACGAGTTTAAATTACTGTACTTGACGTTAGCGTCCTCAAGGAACTGTATTGAATTCTTCCCCAGCACGTTGATAGAAGCACCGCTGTCTAATAGTGCGTTCATAAGCTTTGATGCTAAAATTATCATGGCATATGGTCGAGAATCGGTTTTGAAAATATTAGTAGAAATAGATGAAATGCAAAGTTTTACGAAAGATCGCTTATTGCGGAAATATCTGTACGATAATGTTTTTTATTTTTCGAGTTGGAATACAAATTTTAAAATTTACTGATTGAATTAGATGAATTTATAGGTGAATTGTTGTTTACTGCAGAATTTAATATTGTAGAGTATAATTGGTTGTGTGGTTTGACTTCGTCGTAAATTATGCCTTGGGCTGAGGTTCATTCTTTGGTTTCCCCAAGATGTGTTGCCCTCGACCCTATCACACTCCGTTTCGTGTTTACGGCCGAAAATTTCATGCAATTTTGACAATTCGGTTCCGCACAGTCCGGGCCCAAATCCTTACAAGTCTAACAGATTAATTGAATTGATTGAACTCTTGTGAAGTTGCGTTGGGTCGAAAAGTTGCGGTTTATTGCTTCAATTGAATAATCTTTTTGCGTATGTGATCACTCTGAAAACTGGATTGAATTTCATTGACATTATAGGTCTTCGTCTAATAGTCTAGTCGTTAAAACCTCGTGGATCATATCCCGTTTGGTCCCACATCCTTTCATATCGCTGGCATAAGGTCCTAAGCTGCTCCACTGTATTTATATTATTTTGATAAGGTAAAGCGACGTTCTTCAGTGCTGGCTTCATGTTCTGGCATACACGATAAATAATTTAAATAAAAGTAAATCGGTGTGGTAGTCGTGTGTTCAACTTCTGCACCACTAACGAAAATTGAGAAAATGTCTCTTTTTGAGATTGAAATCTTTGCAGTATTTGTTCCTTGGTAAACTCCTCGAAATCGAAACTGGTAAAGAATGACAGCATTGCTGACTTCATTGAGGCCCAATTAGAGTTCGGATTAGTAGACTTGTACACCCAAATACCCGTCATTTTTGGAGAGAAATAGTTGTACAATTTTTCTAAGATCGCGCTCCAAATTACCGTCATCACGCGCCATATTCTCCAGCTAATAAATAAAGTCGTGTACACAGTTGAAAATTTTTCTGATATTATATATGCGTCCGACATTTGCTTGTATCGAATTTCGATGTAACTTATACATCGAAAATAATTTGAATATAATTTGCTTCGAAATGAAAAATAAAATGCATCGATTTTTTTTCGAAGCTTCTTGCGTTGCAACATAATGTAAGATGCAAAATTAAATCTAATAACATTTCGATGTTACTAACACTGAAAGAAGCGATTCAATGAAAATTGTATCAGAACCAATTTCGATGTTAATAGCGTCAAATTTACATTATAAATGTTTCCTACCGACGAAATTATTCCAATGCAATTTGTATCATATAAAATAAAACCGATGCAAAAACCGGTTAGTTTTATTTTATATACTTCATGAAATTTCAAAATCTCTGTATAAAATTTTAAAATTTTATGCCTCAACCAGTCAGCCTTAAGTTCTTAAGTTGTGCTCCATTTTAGACCACTTAGGAGAGCGGTACGACCACCAAAATTTTAGAGGTCAGTTGTTTATTTGTGACGAGAAGCCTATACAATTTTGGTGATTGTAGCACTAACCGAAGTGGTGCAATCAGCGTTTAACTTAAGCTCTTAAGTCTGACTGGTTGAGGCATTAGTTGGCATAGTCACGATAGACTAGACTGCGCTCACCAAACTGCATATGAAAAACATTTCAAACTTATATTAAAAGTATACATACTGCCTTAGCGAATTATTATAAATTCGCTAAAAAATAAATCACCCCAGATTATATAGAAATTTTCTTTCGACACACTACTGCATTAGTTTTAGACGCAATTGCATCGTAAATATTTTCAATGCATGCTTTGCATCAGAATTTGATGCACGATTGCATCGTATATGCCCCGATGCAAGGGTTGCATCATAAATCGCAGCAATGTTTTTAAGTGTGTACTTTCGTTAAATCTCTTACATCAAATGACAGTTTCCATCTTTGTTTAAGTTTGTGAAAATTATTCTGTCGACACTGTTGGATGTGGGTGTGGATGGGTAGTCTGTGGATGTGGGTAGTCAAAGATTGGAGACAAATTTCATTCCTCGTTGAAAGAATGATTCTGGTAATTATGGTGTTGATTAAGGGGACATAGCATCTTCAAATTTTCAAAAAATCGAAATTATTTTTATGATAGAATATGTTAGAATGAACGTTTAAAAACATGATTTTAATGATATAGACATGAAAATTTCAAAAATAAAAATTTTATTTATATTTTTATTTTATTTATTGCGAAGCGCGCCTAGTTTAAAGCGCGATAACTTAAACGCGTTTATCTCGAATTGACGTTTTTCAAGTTGGCGTGCAAGACTGAGAAAAAACTACTAATCCAATCGTTCTAAAATTTTATCACGTTGATCTACATATATCTCTGCTCAGAATGAACTACGGAAGGAATAATCGGCTTTCAATTTTTTGAGTTACAACTAATTGGGAGAGGGGGGAGGGTAGTTTTCAAACAACTTTTTCCTTTTAGTTCTTTTCAAAGGCGATTTAATGCTGATTAAAACGCCGTTTTTTTTAGACGGAAAACCCTTGTAGCAGACGACAGTGGGCTACAAAAATCTAAAAAAAATTTTTTTGTATACTTTCAGTTAAATAAAATGTCAATGGAAAGTTTCAGTAAGATATCTCTTTTTATTCCAAAAGATAAAAAATCTTTGAAAAACTTTTTTTTTCATTTTTGAAGGTGCTATGTCCCCTTAAATTTTTGTTTATTTTGTCGATTCTTATTCAAATTCGACATAGTGGACTAATTTACTGTTTTCTGGAAATCTAACTTGTCTTGATTTCGAAATGCGCCTGTTTGAGACAAAACGTCATGCACGGTTGTATTCTTCTCATTTTTCGTCGAAACTATTTTTTTATTGTTGTCTAACATACTTATTTTTGAAATTGTGTGTTAACTATGCTATCAATCTTTTCAAAAAGAGAACTCGACATCATCGTTGGTGATATTGTTCCAGTACCTGCGGAGATTCGCCAAAGCAATAGCGTCGCAATACTAAAATTACTAAGCATTATGAAAGAAAGATTAACTGCAATACCTTTGGAGGTATGTCCGTGTGTTTCAATGATCATACACGCATTATACATCGATTTTATGTTGATGATAAGGTATACTGGTAATTGTATTTTGATTTTGTTGGTATGGTCATCGAGTGTATAATTCAACTGTAATATAATACGAATAATTGAACATAATGCAAGAAGAGTGGCATGGTTTTGTTAGGACATTTCTCACAAACAAAATATTTTCATTCTATAATGAACTTGTTCAGATTGACTTTTCGGAATAAAGCTTCATACTAAAGGTTTTTCAGGTTCATCGGTGTATCAGAAGTGGCAGCTTGCATAGTACGGAGCTTTTTCAATGTTTGCAATGAAAATATTTTTTTTTTATTTATCTTTAATCTGTTTTGGGGCCTAGACACACCCAATTCTTTCGCGGTTCGCTTTTCTCGTCCTACTTTTATGGCGTTTGTTAGCCAATTCGAAAGGGGGTCATAGTTGTGTTCATCCCGACATGGGGTCGGTTATTGTTTATTTTCATCACAGATCGTAACCTGATGATCCCGTTTGCTTCATGCCTTGGTTTGACCTTGCTGCTTTTTTAAAATTTAAGCAGGAATTCTAAAAACACAAGCTGAGTAAATATTATTTAAAAAAAAAATGAGTGAGTCCATTAGTACTCTCAAGGAGATGTGTACACATGGCGTGTGTATAGTACGTGGGTACAGTTTACTTTGAAGGAAGAAGGAATGCAATTTTACTAACCAGAGTTTTTCATTTGTGTATTATCGTTAAATTGGTCTATTACTCTTTCGGTATAATCGACGCAATTGGATTTTGGTAGCTAAAATAAGATATATTATATACTGTCGACTCTAACTTTAAAAATTTTCATTGAAAAACTGCACAATATGGTCGTCCCATATGTAGTAGTAAATATATTTCGATCTGAGTTCATGTGCAAATCGAATTCGTCTCGCAGGAAGTTTATAAGTGGTTTAGCTTGAGGAACAGCAACATTAATATCGAAATCCCCGCTCATAATCACCGGCAAAAGATGATAGTCTCCTTGGAGAATTTTTGAAATTCTTTAGGATATGGGGCAAGGACGAAATGTATGAACTTCATTATGTCTTCGAAAGATTTATTCGGCGAGGTTAATACAACTACAGAAAGCATCTTATTCCCATTGAGAAGCTGAAGTTCAGCCGTATATATATCATCAATGAGTTGTGTGGTTACGCTCATACCTATTGTTTGTTCAACGATGATTTCTTTATGCGAGGTGACTGTATGGTATGAGTATTCTATTTGAATTTTTATATATTGTTACTCCGGCAGCTCACTCACCGTCTCTCTTGAACTGAACGCAGATCCGGAAAAGCAAGAAAATTGAGCATCCTTGCGTGACTGTGTCAGTTAGGTCGAGGTGATGTGTATGACTTAAGACTCTGACAGTTCAATGTTAAAAACCAGACGTCATTATTATCTCGTTCAAAATTCGCCATTACAACGAATAAAGCAGATTTGTGGTGAGGCGCGATAGGTAATTTTGAAGAAGACCCATTGAGGTCCCATTTTTACGTCCATGGTAGATGACATGATCATCGATAGCCGACGTGATGAACAGTCCTTCGAGACTCGTTACTCGTGCTAAAGCAATATACACAATTTGTTAACTGTGTCTTTTATCGTAAGAGTATATGCTGACTATCTCGTTGTAGGTACCACCGTGTGATGCATGAATTGTGGTGGCACATGAAGGTACGACGCTTTACATTAATTGTTGTTTATGTTTAACATTAATTGTTGTTTCGATTAATAGTTAAGCTTTTTCTAGAAATGGGCACCAAACATCAGTCGATATTCGTTTTCTGCGCCCATCCAGCTTCAAGCCACCTGACCTTCTTGCCAACTTGTGAATTTGAACCGAAATAAATCCAGAGTCGTTTGACATTTTTTACTGTCGACGTTTTCATCGTTCTCGTTGTCCTGGTTAGGATGCCTATGCATTCGATATACTTTAGACAGCCCATAATTCCATTCGCCAGTCCATTTGTTACGTCAATATTGGTTTTGAAAAAGTACGGCAAATTATTTGTGTCCTCTATGCTCATTTTATGGATCTTTTGACGGAATTGCTACTCCGGCAGCCCACTGACCATCTCTATTGAACTGAAAACAGCATTCAAACGTAGGAATATTAACAAGTTCGTCATTGCGCAGCCAGGTCTCGAAAACCAAATGAATTGAGCATACCTATGTGACTGACCTGAGACTCTGGCAGTTCAATGTTAAAAACGAGATGTCATTATAACCCCATTCAGTAGAAGACATGATCATTGATAGCCGACGTGATGAACAGCGCCTAGAGACTCGTCACTCGTGATAAAGCAATATACAGCAGTTGTTGATTGTGTTTTTAATCGTATGATTAATTTAATCGTAATTTCGTAATTGTAATTCGTATTTCGTATCGTAATTTTTTTTTTTGATTTTTCTGATCGGCGGAAATGTCGATGGTTTCTATTTCATTCATTAAATTAATTTTTTAATTTTCCCTACTATTATACATATACATAAAAGCATGCCATGTATAGTAAAAATTGTTTTTGTTGAGTTTCTTGCTTTTTTTCAAACGAAGTAGGTATACGTCATTTCCGTTCGTTTCATTTACAAGTTTACTCTAATACAAAAAATTTTGGTAGGCGCGCGTAAAGATGTTTACACATCAATACAATTTAAAATTGAAATTAAAAATCAGCATTTCAATACAAATAATGATTTTCGATTATACAAGACAATTGTTGTCACAAATCCGGGAGGTTCAGTTTTTCGCTATATGTACATTTGTCGTAAACAAAAGTTTGGTGTTGGCCAACAATAACATAAACTATACTTAATAAACACATTTTATTAAACACTTGTTTTTTTTTTGTTTTTTATTTTATTTCGCAAAATTAGATTTTTTGAATATTTTAATTAAAAAATTTGTTCAAAAAAGTTTAAATATCACTCGATCGATTTCGACTTGTTAGGTCATCATCAGGAGTATCTACTCTAAAATATTCAAAAAATCTAATTTTGCGAAATAAAAAACAAATGTTTAATAAAATGTGTTTAATTAACTGTAAGTGTGTTTCGCCAAGTGCCTACGGCAAATAGTGTAAAAAGAACAAAAACTATAATAAAATGTGGCTTGCTTAAATTAGAACACCGAGTTTAATTCAATTTTTAGGTTAAGAAATTTATAAAAAAACACTATTTTTAAATCAGTTTTACCTTTTTAAAATAGATTAATATTTGCCCCAATTTTTAATAAATGGGGTTTTACATAAACCGATTAATGATGTGGGTGTAGGAAACGCAATGCCTGTAACATCTTCCAAGTTAATGCTGGCTGTCTCCGAACTATGCAAAGATTCAGGACATTCATACTTTATGTAATATATCTTTTATATGGGCTCCGTATATTTTACTAGCAATCCAATTATGTATAAAATACAATTTCTTGATAGCATCTTCATTTTAAGATGTAAATTCGAATAAAGGGATAAAGGCGTCAGGGAATTTCTTTGTTTAATTAAAAACTGCGAAAACGATAGTTTGGAAAAATTGTATGGGAGAGCCTAGACCGAAAGGTCCGACATCAAATATATCTGATGCCAATTTAATATAACCACTTAACATCACTTAAGTGGTTTTACCAAAATTGGTTTAATATTGTTTGTTATCGCACTTTCCCTCAAAAATTGTCGCCTAATTCTATTCAATTTTCACCAAGTTATGATATTTTGAATTGACCGCTTAACTGCAATGTACGTCGTTCTGATTTTTGAACCCTTTGCACTAGAATTATTTTCAAAGTTGTTGGGTGTCAACGTGCATTACTTTTAGCTAAACGAATTAAAATAATTTAGAGGGGTAGAATTAAACGTATTATATTTATAGGTTTTGCACTTCAAATTCAAAATTTTGCAAATGATATTCAATTTTTTTTTATTTCATTCTCAACTTTTTACAAGTCAATTTCAACTTGAATTGTAACAACCTCAACTTTTTATAGTTCTTTGTCAATTTTTTTGCAAAGCGAATTCGTGTTTTTTCAAACTAACTTAGCAAATTCAAGTTTTAATAGTTAAAGTGGGTAAATTTTTTTGCAACTCTTTGCAAAACAAATTCAGTGCTCCCAATTCTTAACCAATTATGATTTTGCCATCTGGAACCGAACTAGGTGATTTCTTATGGGATTGTGTATGCTGGATGGAAATGGGATTCTTAAATGATTTTTGGAAGAAATTCTGGAATATGGCCACCTGGGACGGAACTCCGTCAATTTTTAGCTGATTATGATGGGATTGGGTATGCTGGATGAAAGTAGGATTCTCAAATGATTTCTGGACACCACCTTGGACGGAACTCGAATTTCTTCTAAAAATCATTCAAGAATCCCATTTTCATCCAAAATACCCAATCCCATCATAATCGGTTAAGAATTGATCGAGTTCCGTCCCAGGTGGTCTAATTTCAGAACTTCTTCCAGAAATCATTCGAGAATCCTACTTCCATTCAGCATACACAATTCCATCATAATCGGTTAAGAATTGATGGAGTTCCGTCCCAGTTGGCCATATTCCAGAATGTATTCCATAAACTATGTAGGAATCCCTTTTCCATTCAACTTACCCAATCCCATCATAATCGGTTTAGAATTGATCGAGCTCCGCCCCAGCAGCTCGATTCTTGTTTTTCTTATAGGAAAAGGAATTAGGAAAAATATTTTCAAAGTATTTTTGTCAAAAATATCATTTTCTGGCCTTCTGAGAAAGCATGTTTGATCTAAAATTTTATAATTTAGGAAATAATTTTCCCGTATCGAAATTGGATAGGGAAAATATTCCCAATTTAATTTTGTTTTTTGAAGAAACTTACACTCACTGTTTACCATAGTATGCCAGAAAAAACATTTTTGTGACAAAAATACTATGAAAATGTTTTTCCTAATTCATTTTCCTATAGGAAAAACCAGAATCGAGGTGCAGATGGTCATATTCCAGAATTTCTTCGAAAAATCCGTTAAGAATCCCATTTCCATTCAGCATACCCAATCCCATCATAATCGGTTAAGAATTGGGAGCACTGAATTTGTTTTGCAAAAAGTTGCCAACAATTGACGAACTTGAAATATTAAAACTTGAATTTGTGTTAAAAATATTAGAATTTCCTCTGCGTTTAATTGAAGTTAGTTTGAAAAAACACGAATGTGCTATGCAAAAAATTGACAATGAAGTATACAAAATTGAGGTGAATTGTAAAAAATTGAAGTTGACTTGTAAAAAGTTGTGAATGAAATAAAAAAAATGAATATGATTTTCAAAATAGTGAATTTGAAGTGCAAAACCTATATTTAATTTGTTACTATTATAAAATGTTCAATTTTTTGTAATCTGGTTATTTAGTACCACACTGTAGTACTAAATAACCTGATAGTACAATCTGCGAATTTTTTATGGAATGTTGGAGTACACTGGGAATTTGTAAATTGTATGATAATGACATTTACTTAAAAGAAACTTCAAACAAACATACATAAGTTTAAAAGGAACTGATTTAGGACTGTATTTTCAAAATTGTATCAATAGTTTATCAAAATTCAATAAATTTTCAAAATTTTATTTCAGAGTATTGGTTTGAATGACGGCATCGAGTAGCAAAAGTAGTCAAAATAAAAATTTCCAAATCATTCCATAAGAAAGTTTGAAATTTTTTTTATCAAATTTTATCAACTCCCTGGCGAAGCGAATGTAACGTCTGGGTCCAATTAGATTAAAAAACAAATTAATTCAGATTGCAACATTTCCATCATCATTAAACTCCTTTCACTTTTCTTATCTGTTCGATTTAAATTATTTTGTGTTGTAAATTTCTTTAACACTATGATTTTGAAGACAAGGAAATAGAAATCCTTAATTCCGAATATCAAGATAGTATCACCCTATTAAATTACAATAACGAGCTCTTACTTTTTAATATCAAAAAACTGTTTATTGTTTTATTTAAAATTTAGACAGTTTAATTACGATAATGTGAAAATTTTATCATCCATATACAATTATATGAAATGTAATTTAATCATAGTAGCGTATCTCGTTTTGCTAATGGTTTTTTTTCGAATGTGTGCACATTATTTTTGCATTTATTTCAATCTGCACATTTTGTGCACATATGGAGGCAAAAATGAGCTTTATCATATTTTTAATGGTAGATACGTAGATTTTAATCCCTACTGATTCGTATTGTAATTTATGTCTGTAACAAAATTGAAAATTTTATATCTAGTAGTTTTGCTTAACGTTAAATACTATTTTAAATTAATAGCTTAGCGCTCTACCGGCTTAAGAGGATTGATTCAATATTTACAAAACATTTTGAAATATAGACTTTTAGATACCCATATTTTTTATTTTTTGCTACTCAAACTTGACTATGGGTTCATACGGAATACCTAATGATCCTTCAGGAAGAAAGAATGTATATATTTTTAGTAAGCAAGAGCAGGGTTTGTAGTTTCAGATTATTGAAGTGGTCGACATTCATCCGCAAAAAAGGGAAAGTTGTGTATACTGATAAAGATTGGTTAATCTAAAGAAATATAAAGTCGATTTTTTTAAATTATACTGTATACTTTATTTTACTTTGTACAAGAAAATAAATACAATACGCTAATATGGGAGTTTGCCACATGTTTATTGGGCTATCATTTATTATATATAAGCAAATCGCAGTAAAGTTTAGCCAAAGAGCTGTTGGCAAAAAAATAAAAAGTTACTTACTAGGTAGGACAAAGGAATTGACACGCCTTAAGAAGCAGCGAAACGCAATTAACGCGAAATTAACAAATATCATAAAATTTATCAACACAATCTCAGTTAAATGTATGTTGAAGTTTTGTAGCCTGTGTAAGTGGCAGCTATCGGAAGTGGTTGCTTCCATAGAAGAGTCTTCGTTTTTTGCAAATATTTGGAAAAGTATTAAGCATTTGCAAAAAAAAAGATTTAAAAAAATTGGATTGACTATTTAACTTGAAACTTCAAACTGAAACTATTTTCTTTATTTGCGAGATTCTTGCGAAATTTAATGAATATCTGTGTACCGAAAGTGTCAGCTTAAACACTTGGTTCGCAGGTCAGCTTTATTACAATATCTTGTGTGTAAAGTTTACGTCTAACGAAACGTGGAGTCACTCGAAATTTCATAAACTGATTTGTGGATTTTTATCCACCGCCTTCGTATTAACTATGTATTAAATGATTGTGTCTTAGGTTTTAACAATATTTATTCATTTAAATGACGACGGGGCAATTATTTGTTGTGGTTGCGGTACTACCGTTTCAATAGTATTCAGCGAAAATTGTAACAAACAATTTTTTTTGTTATTTGTTTTTCTAAAATAAATTTTAGAGATCTCAGAATATTGTTTGTTATGTAGATGTTATGTATTATATGTAGTGGCAAACTGAAGTCATGTGTATATACAGTCGTAAACGATCACCGATTCATACCAGCGGAGAGGTGGAACACATTCTAGTGAGTTGATTCAATTTTAAAAAAGTCGAACGCTGTAGACATTTCAATGGGATTGGAGTATATCTTTTTCGTTTTTGCTTGATGGACTAAGATAGCTTTGCAGATGTGGTACAATGATTTACCACACGTTTTTCGACTGGTTGGTATTATGATAGTTGCATTCAAATAAATATCGTGGCAGTAGTGGGAAGATTACATTTATCAAATGATCAAGATGTCACTGAAAACAAAAAAACATATCACAGCTTAAATTGGAAATCAAAGAACTGGAGTGCTATAAACTTGTCAGAAAAGGTCCGAGAGAATTCGATCAACAATTTCAGAAATGTCGACGGTTCGAGTAGAATCCTAATTTCGAAATGTTGTATCACAATTTTAAGGAGGAATATGAACGTCTGTAGCAAAGTGTGAAAATTACAGGAAATGCGTTTAGAACAATTGGATATTATTTATCACATCATGGTATTCTAAAATGGTTCAGCAAGAAATAGTATAGAACACTCCATCAACAACTCTTTAACCGTAGGACTCAATTCAAAAGTACAAGAAATAATTTTAATATGTATTTTAGTTTTTCTTTCTAAAAAAATCTAACGTACACTTACTAAAATTTTCATAATTAGAAAAAAGAAAAAGGTGAATATTTTTTTCACATCCCAACAAAATCCAAATCTTTAAAGAATCCATGTCAAAAAAATCATAATAAAAATAAAACATCTGCAATAAATGTGTAATCCTTTGTTTTATCCCGATATTTTTTAAAAAATGGTATAAACTTCGATGTGAAGTAAATTATCGTACAGTGAAATATCCAAAATTGCTAAATTACCACGTTCAATAGAGCAAATTGTAATAATCAATTTTATAAAACGAGGTCGAAACATAGATCTGGCCCCCCTAGAATTCTAAGTTGTTCAAAGTATTTTTAAACAAGTGGAACAAAACAATAAAATAAGTATTTCAAAGTTGGCCATAGAAATTGAAAATTCAATAAATGAGATGGTTAACCTCGGAACCACACATAAAGTTCAGCTGGTAAATGGTTGGGTTCCTAGAAACAAATAATTGATTTCTAAAAAAAGCATGAACTACAACTACAATTTGCAAAGGAGCATATAAATGATGATCAAGAATTTTGGAAACGGTTTTTTTGACGAACGAAAGTAAATTTAGTACATTCGGGATAAATGGGCGTGGCAAAATTTGGCGTAGAGCAAATCGAAAAATTAAATTAAAAAATTTAACACCCACTATTAAACTTTCAGCCATAGCTCCCCAGACCAATACATGCCCACCACGAATGTATTGGTCTGGGGAGCTATGGCTGAAAGTGGTGTGGCAAACTTAGTATTTATTGATGGAGCAATGGATAGATTTATGTATCTCCTCGATATATTGCGTGGAAATCTGACATGATCGTCGAAAAATTTAGTGCTTCAAGCGTTAATTGATACTGGTGGTGGACCTATAAAAAATATTAAAAAAATAATGTAATATGCAAATATCATTAATATTTATAAATTTTTTAAGGTGTACGTAACCTTTGTGAAGATAGCAGAAAATTCCAGCCCGAAAATCATCTATGGCAATACCATTTAATTCTATTTATACTTTTACGACATTTCATTATAATTATAGCTCACTCCTTCTATAATATATTATTTATATGTCAAAAACTTAATAAATAAAAATTTTATTTTTAACTAATTTCAAAAATTTTGATAAAATTTTGTGTATGACATTGAATAAATAAAACTAGTAGACGCATTTTCCAAAAAATGAACAACATTCTGAGATTCTAAATAAATTACAGTAGACAAAAAAATTACTGTTAACTAACGTAACGTAGTATATAAAAGTGTTATATATAAAAGTGACGAGAGTTATTTGATCATAGTTTCTATGCTTTTTTGAATTCAAAATGAGCTGAGATACAGTCCATAAATGTGGGGAACTATTCGTTGGCTAAACTAGTGGTGCAACTCGTTTGATAGGTTAATGTTTAAGGAGCACGTACGATTTTTTTTTAAGAATTTTTCTATATATAGAAGTTGATATATAATCCATAGAAGTCAGGAACTGTTCATTGACCCAACTAGCTGTGCACATCATTTGCTATCATCACATTACATAAACCTAAACCTAGAATAAACATTAGCAATTATTTAATACTTACCGATCACAATTGGTTAGAACTAATTCAGGAATCTCAAGCTCTTGTTATACTAATTGCGGTGTTCCCCAGGGATCGGTATTAGGTCCTTTTCTATTCATGATGTATTTAAACGACCTACCTGCAGTTATCACTCAATGCAAATATCACCTTTTCGCGGATGACCTGCAAATTTATAGATTTTGTAGGCCCAACGATATAATAAATTCTATCGGAACTGTTAATTTCGATATCAAATTGATTACAAAATGGTCTATAGAAAATAATCTTGAACTTAATGGTGGAAAAACCAAATCTATTATTATATCTTCTACAATTCGTGATACGCACAACCTACCTAAAATCAGCGTAGTAGGTGAGGAGGTAGATTTCTCTGATGGTTACGTGAATAATCTAGGCTTAACTTTTGACAAATGCTTATGCTGGAGTTACCACATCGAAACAGTTTGTAATCGAGTAATTTTTTTATTAAGAATGTTATGGGCTACCACGAAGTGCTTTAATACCAATCTTAGACTCCAATTGGTGAAATCTTACATCCTCCCACATTTTTTGTACGGAGATATTGTCTTCTTTGAATTAAAGAAGAAGTACTTCAATGAACTTCGATTGATATTAAATTGTTGTGTGAGATACGTATACGGGCTGCGAAAGTACGACCACATCTCGAATTTTACTAATTCATTACATGGTTGTTCTCTTGCTGGATTCTACGAGTTTCGAGTTTGTTTATACATTTTTAAGTTCTTAAAGTATAAACAGCCTACCTATATTATAGGGAAATTAGTTTCGTCTTCCAATCGTCGCATTCATCTTTTGACTCCGGCTATTAATAAATGTAATCTGATGAATTCATCATTTTTCGTGAGGGGAGTTAGCATGTGGAATTCGTTAAGTAATAACGTTAAGAAATCTAAATCCCCTGCCGTGTTTCGGAAAAAATACTTTTCTTCAGCTTAATATTATCAAAATTCTATTTTTCGCCAATTTCAAGTTGATGAATCGCTAGTATGTTGCTGCACACCTATAGGTTAATTTAATAAATAAAATTAGAAATAAATTAAAATTAAGTAATTTGCCACTTATGGAATAAGTTCATTGGAACTTCAAACATGTATATTAAATAAAATAAATAAATACCTTGTTATAATATAAAAACATCTTGAGTACCTAGATATTAGTTTAAATTAAGGGTGATTCCTTGGTATATTTCATGAAAAAAATCGTATGGTAAGGGTGGGCCAATTTTTGATATCCTTTGAGATACAGGGTGTTTAAACAATTTAGTTCGGGAAAAAAGTACAAGCGAATATTAAACTGTAACATACAAAATATTTATCGGACGGCAACCAACAAAGCCTCATTTGACGGACAATTGAATATGCTATATTTAAGATCTGGTTGGCTTAAGAACTGTATTCATTTAAGAGCTACGATGTTTTAAAGTAAAAAAAAATAAAAAAAATGATTTTTTTATAAAATAGAGTTTTTCTCAAAAAAATCCCCTAATACATTTTTTTTACCTATTTTTAATCCGTTATGATCTCCTCTACAATCCCCCAATCCGTTATTTGTATCCACGTGCTATAGTTTTTTACTTATGAGATGAAGAATGTAAACACTACACACAAATATTAAACTGTACTTCCCAAAATATTTATTTAAAACTATATTATTTTTATAAAAGCCGTATTTTCTCAACAAAAAGAATTTGAATTTTTTTGACTTGAATTCAAAAAGAATTAAAATGTTTTTAAAATTAATTTTAATTCAGTGCGACCTTCTCTACAACGCCCAATACAAGGTTCGACAAAATGGATATCCACGTACTCCTCACCCGAGAACTGTGCCATTGTGATATTAGTTTTATTAAATTTATTTTATTTTCTGGTTCAAAGCAACGACACAACACTAGATTGTTTCTCAAAACTAATGAAAATATTAAATTTTTGTTTTTCAACATTTAAACAAATGAGTTGATAATCGTCGCCTATTATTTTACTGACGCAAAAAAAAAATTGTTGCAACATTACACTACAATATCTCTTAAATAAGCTGAGAATAAACAGATAATATTTGTGTCTAGTGTTTTCTTCATCTCATAAGTAAAAAAACTATAGCACATGGGTACAAATAACGGATTGGGTATTGTAAAGGAGATCATAGCGGATTAAAATTATGTAAAAAAAAAATTATTAGGGGATGTTTTTTGAGAAAAACTCCATTTTATAAAAAAAAAATCATTTTTTTTAACTTTAAAACATCATAGCTCTTAAATGGATACAGATCCAAGATAGCCGGATCAGATCTTTAATATAGCCGTCTAATTGACCGTCAAATGAGACTTTGTTGGATGCCGTCCGATAAATATTTTGTAAGTTACAGTTTAATGTTCGCTTGTACTTTTTTCCAGAACCAAATTTTTTAAACACCCTGTATCTCAAAGGATATGAAAAATGGACCCCCCCTCCTCTTCCATACGATTTTTTTCATGAAATGAACAAAGAAATTACCCCTTAACTGTATATACTAACAACATTACCAGTAGATAAATGTCAGTTTATTATTCCCACTTACAATTTTGTTATCTATTGACATTTGTTATTTGTATTGATATTTGTGTACCACCACTAATGCAATGTTGATGCAACCTCTACGTATTATAGAATGCGTTTTATACCTAATATTATATAATGTAGTGCCATCTAATAATGTAAAACTGAAAAATACTTCCCTTCTCATTGTAACCACAAAGACGTCAACATCAAAATTTTTATCGCCATTTGTTTGTGTCAAAAAAAAATATAAATTTAAAGTTGAAAAAAATATTCATATTCACACTCAACAATTCTCATATGTATGTAAAGATAGACTAAATTCAGGGGCGGAATCATGAAATACGACCAGAAAATTCAAAACGGATTTAAAAATATTTTCAAACTTATTAGATTAAAAGTATTCAAATTTACCATGATGGATGCAGACTGATGTATAAATGCAACTTTTATTAGTTTGAAGAGCAATGGCTAACCTCCTACAAGATGTTCGAAATTCTTTTTTTACTGGTACAACATTTCCGTTTAGAACTGCTCGATTATGAAATAGTTGCACTCAAAAAAATCTCGTACGTGAAATTGAATAATCGATTTCGTTGAACTTTGAAGAAACGATTTATTCAATTTGATGGTAATCACTACTGATTTGATTGTGAAATATTCAGTTGATGGCAAAAAATAAAAATTGTAATTAAATTTTATTCAAATTAACGAGACATTTCTTCAAATTTGATTAATTTTTAGTTAATAATGCATTTGATTAAATTTCTTCATTTCGAAGAAATTATGATTGAATTGAAAAATTGATGTCTCAAAAAATTCTACTAAATTTCGTTGAATCAAATATAAATGCATTCAATTTAACAAAATTGTTAACCACCACCCACAGTGGCTACTTTTGAAGAAATATCTTCAAACTGAAGAAAGGTCAGTTGTATTATTTTAAACCAAGAGGAAACAACTTTACAGCATTGTGTATTTGGAAATATTTAATATGAGTGATTTTTATTTTTAAAGGAATATTATATAAAAAAACATATTTCGTGGTAAAATTAGAATAATAAATTAAAACAGAAATTAATATTTGAAGCCCGTGAATATCGTAATAATAAGAATAAATAGTTAAATAAACAATTGAATAGATATTATTCGATTTTTATTATATTAAATTGTGGCCATTTTTTTGTGACAAAATGTTTTACTATTATTGCTAATAAAAAAAGTGTTTAAGTGTTTGCAAAAAATAACAAATACTTAAACACATGATAAACAAGGATTATGCATGACTACAACATCGCAAAATGTATTTCCGAACGCATTATGTTGATGTTTGCTTCAGAATTTATGGTAATTATATTTCTAAGAAGAAACTATCCAACCCATCCAAATATACATATTATTGGATGGGTTGGATAGTTATAAATTTATTATACATTATGTACAAGTATATGTTACAAGTTATTATATGTTTAGTTCACTTCAAAACTCCAGAGTTAAAATTCAACGAGCACCTGGAAGCTATTACGACCGACAATTACTCTTAAGCGAACTGGAGCACCATTGAAAAGCAACCAAATATTAAATTCACTATTTAAATATGGAACAAATGGAAGCAGTATAAGAAGCCAATGGACCACAAGTTGGTATGTATGTAACAAACTCACACATTTGATTTTTTTATTTCATTGAATGATTTTTGGAGGTTTTGTTCAGCAAACGGAATAGTAACTTCCGTGTTACGTATACGAGAAATTAAAAATTTGCTTATTGAGCTTCGATTACCAAAAGTTCAAAATTACCAAATTAAATACAGCTCTCGCGTAATACGTTTTTCTTAAATATATCTTGCTTTCTTTCTCTTTTATTTCTTGAAATTCTCACATAATTTTTTAACTTAATTTATATTTTATGTGCTTAATTTTATAGTCAACATATTGAATAACCGAAGTACGTATCACGATTTTAAACGACAAATCAAATAAAGGGCTCAACATTTTTGACACCTCTCAGGAAGCAGGAAAAGCAACTCACAAAATAAAGGGCCCAACATGTTGCAGAATGTAAGTTATAAAATTCGGTGTTGTGCCATTCGGTGTTGTGCCATTTTCCATTACTCGGAAAGAAGGAGTTGTAAAAGGAGTAAACAAAAAGAATCAGAACTAGATGTTCGATTAGTACAGTTCCCAAGGAAGTTTCTTGATTTTGTGGCGAAGTATACTGTTATTCAACCACTGATGTGCTATTCAACCACTGATTTTAATTACCAAAACTACGTTAGCCTCAACAGAGTTTATTGTTTATTTCGATGGTGTGAAATATATTTTAAATTTATTTATTCAATGTGTAAATATTTGTTTTAAAATATTCAATATTCTTAATTTGAAATATCTATTAGCATCCTGCTTAGTGTAAAGGATTATTTAAAACTATTTTTTCAACATTAGAACAAAATACGATAAAAATTATATGCAGGTAAAATGCCTGAGATCAGTATTAAAATTATTTTTATGTTATTAATTATTAGTTAACACAATAAAAAATTAAATGAAGATATGTATTATATATTTTATTTTTGTACTATAATTGAATTTAGCAATAAAAATACAATTTCATTGAATTGACAAATATTTTATTCAAATTGACGATAGTTTTATTCAATTCAACAATGCTTTCATTAAATTCAATGAATTAATATGACAAAAATTTATTCAAATCAACGAATTTTTTATTTAAACCAGCAGTAAAACATTCTTTAATTTGACGAAATTTTATTCATTTCGATAGCTAGATCTTAATTAAATTGAATAAATTTAGTCAGTTTATCAATTGAATTTCTTCAACCAATTTATTCAGTTCGAAGAAATTTCGTCAAATTAAAAAAAAATCTCTTTAATTTTTAATTTGAATAAAAGTAATCAAATTGATTACCCACCTTCGTTGACGCTATATTGAACGCTATTTCTTCAATTTGACTGACGATTTATTCAGATTAACCACTTTATTTTTTTGGGTGTGTCGAATACAATTTTTAGGTTAATCTTTCATTTATTTATGTTTTCATACAAAATATTTACGCCAACTTTGACCAGTTTTCGAATTTTTTTGTGTTTATCCATTGAAATATTTTCTAACAATTCATTTTTCCGGTCGGGTTTCATGACCTTACCCCTGTATACACCAAAATAATTATTTATTTCCGGAATTTTTATAATTTTGGAATACAAAAGACTTCAATGCAATCTCATGAAATGAAACGGTGACGAACCTGGGGCGAGAAAAATTAATGTCGAAAATCTTGTAGGAGATTAGCCATTGCTCTTAAAACATTAAAGAAGTTGCATTTTTACATCAGTCTGCATTCATCATAGTAAATTTGAATACTTTTAATCTGATAAATTTAAAAATATTTTTAAATCCGTTTAAATTTTTCCGGTCGTATTTCATGATACGAATGATATGGCAACAAAACTATTGCTATCATGACATTTTCTACTCTCGGCCCAAAAAATCACTATCGTTTTACTATCAGCTTGTGTAGGAGTTGAGATATAGTCCATAGAAGTCAGAAACTATTCGTTAACCCAAGTAGCGGTGCACGTCGTTTTATAGGATACTGTTTAAGAAGCACGTGTAACGAAATTCTAATTGATGTATGGTATTTCCCATCAATTAAATGATGATGAGCACGTAAAACATCATTTCGCCATCAGAAATAAACTTACGAATGCATTGCCCTTGAGCGGTCGTTTTAAGCGAGGTTACTGCTCAAGAGTAAGGGGTGGGGTTTTCAAGGGTTAAATAAGTCTTACGAAACTGCTTCTGTATGGAAGGAGAACAAAATAATCTAAGAATTTACGAGGTAAAACTAGAGAACAGGTATTGAAATAAATAGATAATTATTATGCTGAATGGTAAATTAAAAAAAGATATTTAAAGGGGGTTTAAAGTTGAATTGTAAATCTGACCCGGACGCTAATGTTCTTAAAATTTAAAAAAGAATCTCATTACCAACTAGAGTGAGTTAATTCATTTTGACAGAATATCTCAAGTAAAATTTGAGATAAAAAAAATAAGACAATTGCTTATTTAATTGACAATACACCCGACTGAGATGAGATTTTTTTATATTTTTTTTATTTAAGAAATCTTTATTCCTGTATAATATTACAACTAATCATATAGATTAACCTGCTGGAAATACCAAGTTCCAAAATAGTTAAAAATAAATAATGTCTGCAATACATAGTTCAACTCATAATTGCAGAGCAGAAACCAGACATCAAAACTACTCATTAAGAATAGCCATATGGAATGCAAACGGATTAACACAACACCTAAAAGAATTAGAACTATTTCTAAATACAGAGAAAATTGATATATGCTTAATATCAGAAACTAATTTTACCAGCAGCTCCTATGTATCAATCCGGAGATATACTTGTTACCATACCACACATCCTGCAGAACGAGCAAGAGGAGGGTCAGCTATATTTATTAGGGATAATATCAAACATCATGAAGAATTAAAAATAGAAAAAGAGTCCATGCAAGTAACCACCGTGACGGTTAGATTTGGTCATCACAACACCTGTAATATATGTGCAATATATTGCCCCCCACGGTATAACCTAAAAAAAGAAGACTACATTAACCTGTTCCAGAAATTAGGAAGTAACTTCATTGTCGGAGGTGATTTTAATGCAAAAATTACCTTCTGGGGTTCAAGCAAGATTAACCTATCCAAAAGGCAAGGAAGTACTTGCAGCTGGCCAATACTCAAACTGTGAATTTTACTTAGGAGGGAAACCAACGTACTGGCCAATAGATTCTAACAAAATCCCAGACCTAATAGATTTCTACATCACTAAAGGCATATCGGAACGCTACATCTTCTTAGAAAATTATGAAAGCCTAATATCTGATCATTCTCCTGTTATTATGACGGTTAGTGAAAATGTAATAGAAAAAACAAATTCACCACAACTAACAAACAACAAAACAAACTGGGAATTATTTAAGCAGTTAGTAGAGGAAAAAATAGAACTTTAAGTGCCAATCAAAAGTGAAAATGAAATAGAAGAGGAACTAGACCGGCTCATTGATGTCATACAATGGTCGGCTTGGGAATGCACCCCCAAATTACCATCGAGGAAAGAAAACTCCTTTATTTACCCAATAGAAGTAAGAGAATTAGTGCAGGAAAAACGAAAAGCCCGAAAGAAATGGCAAAATACGCATGCGCCGCAAGATAAAACCACTTTAAACAACTTGTGCATCAAACTTAAGGTACTCATAAAAGCAGTGAAAAATGAAACAATTGGAAAACATCTTTGTTCTCTAGCCCCAACTAAAAATACCGACTATTCCCTCTGGAAAGCAACAAAAGGGTTAAAACTACCAAAACGCAGATCCCCCCAATCAAAACAAACGATGGGAATTGGTCTAGAAGTGCGAAAGATAAAGCTGACTAGTTTGCTGAACATCTTTAAGAAACATTTCAACCTCTAAGTCGGCAGACCAGTTACGAAAACACTGCTGATACGCCCAGAATATCTGATTTCGAAGATATCAGGCCTGTAACATTGAAAGAATTAAAAGCTGAAATTAAGAACATAAAAGCAAAGAAAGCTCCTGGTTACGATCTGATAGCACGGCAAATAATAAAGGAGCTGCCTGAAAAAGGGACCCGTAAATTACTGCACATAATCAATGCGATCCTAAGGAAAAAACATGTGCCAATGCAGTGGAAAGTAGCAGAAGTAATAATGATTAACAAACCGAGCAAGCCACCGAATGATAGAATTTCTTTTCGGCCAATTTCACTTCTACCAACACTACCGAAATTGTTTGAGAGGCTGTTGCTCAAAAGATTGAAAATACCATAGAACAACGAAACCTTATCCCAGAATTTGGTTTCAGAGAGAAACATTCAACTATTGATCAGGTTCACAGGCTTACAGGTGTCATTGAGAATACATTAGAGAGGAAAAAGGTTTGCTCTGGTATCTTCTTAGAAATGGCACAGGTCTTCGATAAGGTATGGCACAGAGGTTTACTCTTCAAACTACATAGAGATTTACCAAAACAATATTACATGATTTTAAAATCATACATAGAGAATCGCCACTTTCGGGTGAAATATGAAGATAAATATTCCGAGCCAAAAAAGATTTCGGCAGGAGTCCCGCATTGTAGTGTTTTGGGAGCTATTCTTTACCTATACTCTACACCAGAGATCTACCTCATTTAAACGATGTTACCATCGCTACATTTGCTGATGACACTGCAGTTCTCACAGTGACACTATCGAGGAATCGACAACCAAACTTCAAGAAGCATGTGACAAAATCATAAAATGGACAAAAATGTGGCGTATCGGGCTCAATGAATCGAAATCCACGCATGTGAATTTTACTAATCTAAAAGTCAGTTACAAACCTGTAATCATTAATGGTCAGCAGATTCCGTATGCAAATAAGGCTAAATATCTAGGAATGACATTAGACACCAGGCTCAGATGGAAAGAGCACATTAAAAAGAAAAAATAAGAACTTAATATCAAATATCGAAAAATGTATTGGCTGCTCGGGAAAAAAATCGGAATTGTCAACCAAAAATAAATTGCTATTATATCAACAGGTGCTAAAGCCTGTATGAACTTACGGAATACAGCTCTGGGGCTGTAGAAAGAAAACCAACACTAAAATAATACAAACTTTTCAAAACAAAGGTATACGTTAGGAATGATGGTATACGTGGTATACATTAGGAATGATGACCTTCATAGGAATCTAAATATCTCGACGGTCCAAGAAAAAATAAAAAAACTTGCACTCTAGAGATGTGCAATTTCAGTATTTTGAGTAATCACGGGTACTTACTTTTAATTCAAATACTCGTTACTTTGTATTCGTTACAAAGTAATCGCGAGTCCGTGTACACTTTTACAATCCAAAAACGATTTTAAAACAACCGATTACTTACCTTTAATTACCGATGCTCGGATAGCAATTTTTTGTTTAGTAATCAATAAGAACATTTTTACAATATTTATGTAATAACAAAACATGTATTTTCATATAAATAAAATAAAAAAAATAAAAAAATCATCTATTAAATTAAAATAAAACAAAAATTGGCTTACATATACATATATGTATATGTAAAATTAAAAGTCATATTAATATTTCATTGACTATGAATACAAAATAAAAGAAGAACAAATTAATTTTTTAACAAACTAATGCCTCAACCAGTCAGACTTAAGAGCTTAAGTTGTGCTCCGTTGTTACAGGATGGCTACTGCCAACCTGCAGATTTCACTAAGCGCATACAGAAGTCTCCACGGTGATATTTTGCCGGCTACGTTCTCAGGGAGAAGTGCGAAGGGTCGTGGGGATTCAGGCATGCATGGCTCCTGGCTTACACTGTGATTAATACAGATAATTATAACAAAGGAAAAAAAACCGCAAATAATAATAATACCCGAGTTCCGCCGAAATTCGTCGGCCGGAACCTGAGGAACGAACAGGAGAAAATTTTAAATAAAAAAATAAAAAATCGTAGCGGTAGAGAGGTGCTCTGGTGTGCGCATCCGCCCGAACTCGCACGGTGGTAATCACCGGTTTTGAATCCGGATGCGGGCACCAAGGGACCGCCCACCCTACGCCGACACGAAGGGAGAAGTCCCTCCCTCATCACATCACACCGAAAAATTTAATAATTCATTTTTTTTTATAAATTTAGACAACCAAAAAAAAATCAGAAAACACCACTTCCCTGAACAAGAAAGAAATGAGGGGCGAGAGTAGAAAGAACAACAAAAATTGGACGGGAATAATAAAGGAGGGAAACGAGACCAATGTACATCGAGCGCGCGACACGCGATCGCTGTGCGACGCTCGATTACAATAAATTTGAAATTTTAATATAATAAAAAAACAAAAATATAAAAAGAATAAAATCAAAAAAATAAAAAAAAAATGGTACCTTAATTATCTTAAAAACTGTTGCGGCCTTGCGCGGCCGTCATGCCACAAGCACCCCCTGTCCGGACCGTTGCGGCTTTGGTGCCGTTAAATATTTTGGCCTCGACTGGCCGCTAAAAAAAATTGGACGTTGCGGGGCCTTTCCCCGATACAAATAAAAATGTAGCGAATAGCCGGTTGGCCACTCGTACGTTGCGGCAGACCACCGATAACCAAAAAAACGGGCAACCGGTTGGCTACCCGAATGTCGCGGGGCCTATCCCCGATACCACAATAATCACGGCTGGCCACACCTGACCGCCGGATCCGTAAGAGGCGGAGTGACCTCAACTGCCCCCCCCCCCCCGTAAAAATAATAGTTTGGGCATTGTATCTCCAAAATACCGCAAATAAGGATGGCCTCAATTTCCGTTAAAAAAACCCGCTGCAGTCAACAGTATATCCAAATCTAACTTCAAAACAATTCATCGTGTATTGCCTCGCCAAAAATACTGTTGAAATAAAGTGGCCCAACTGTAAATAATTGGCTGTGTCCTTCACTAAACCCTTAGATAACTGCTGGGCGTTGGCTCGCCCCAAAAAAATATACCGTAGCACAAAATGACCTCAACTAGTCATCCGTTAATTACACCACCGTAGATATATTCCGTCTCTTCTCGTTGTATGTTGTGTAGTAAACTTAAGACAATTTCCTTAGTTAAATTTTTACACAATGTAAATAACAGCAATCCAAGTGGAAGAACAATTTAGAAAAAATTGGCACAATTCGTATATCTGGGTAAATCACTTTACTGTCTCGAATCGGCTATCCTCAAATACAACAAAAAAATTCGATATTTTGGTAGCATACTTTGTAATGGTGCACACACAAGACAATAAAAAAAATAATTTTTATGATTTCGATTTTTATTGTTAACACACAATCAAATTTGTACACGTTTTTCTTAATGAATTTTTGTTTTATAATACGTTTCTTCACTTTTTAGAATACATGAATAATTACGTACTTGAATGGTGATGTACTTAATTATACTGCCTTTATTAAACTCCACTATAAACATTATATACTATAAAAAATGCTGACATAGTGTCTACATTAGTATAATGAACAAATTTAAATTCAGTACTGTACACCGGAAACACCGTAGAAAATGCTCTGTCTAACCTAAATGAATTAACCTAATAAAAATCATTTGCTGAGTCGGCATTTCCCATGACAGTGACTTGTACATATAGTTCTATTAATTATATCTAGAGTAATATTACATTAATGCACAATCAGCTTTCTATCTAGGTCGACCCTAGTTGTTCAGTTGAACAATACACAAAACATGGTTTAACAACAAATTATAATCCGGCAAAAATAAAAAAAAATCATCAGATATTAGGAAAATAAAATTTGGTCAAACCCAAAAAACTCAAACAAAATTACCGAAGAAAATTACAACTTTTTATTCTTCGAAATTCCACACTCGACTAAAAAAAATCAAAACTCTAATCCAAAATTCATACGCCGCACAAACGAAGCGCAAAAGATTCCAGAAGAATTGTCTTACTTCTCTGTTTCTCGTTTACATCGATTCGCATTGATGTAAACGAGATGCATATAAGAAGAACATTCTCATGGAATGTTTTGCTTTACACACACTCGATGCGCATTGGTCTCGCTCTCTCCCATTTTCGTTCAGTTGCACCAACAAAACAAAAAAAACACAGGAACCCATCCACCATTAACCGCGTTTAGACATCAAATCTACCCCGGACGCAAACCAACCCGGACGCAAACCAACCGAGGGGAATAAAAACACAAACAATTTACCAAAGGTGGGGTTGTAATCAATAAAATGAAATTTTGTATTGTTGACGACAACACAGTCGTAACACCGTTTTGGACCACTTAGAAGAGCGATACGACCACCAAAATTTTAGAGATCAGTTGATTATTTGTGACGAGAAGCCTTTAAAATTTTGGTGATTGTAGCACTAATCGAAGTGGTGCAATCGGCGTGTAACTTACGCTCTTAAGTCTAACTGGTTGAGGCATAAGTTTTGGTTCGCATTTAACAATATAATTTATTCAAAATTTTTTGAAGTCAATCGACTTCGCCATTCCGTTAAAATTAGAATTACTTTTGAAAATATTCGCTCGGATGGAACCGAAGTTACAACTATCGAGAGATGTTTTTTGCCAATTTTGCAAGTCGCGGATAAACAAGTTCCCTCGACTGCCACCATTTTAAAGGGTCTTCATCTCGATTCACATCAACTTCCTCACAATACTGAGGAACTTCAATAATTGCCGAGGATTCTGGTGTTGCTACCAAATTGTGCCCATTATCAAAATCATCCCAAATTAAATTTTTCCTGTCAGGAACGATTGAAACTTCCTGAAGAATTTGTGGTTCAGCTTGTGATTCATTTGTTTGCGGAGTTCGTAGGATATCCATCACGTTGGCAACTACCGATTCTTTTACGATCGTTCAACACTTTACAGTCACAAACTCCTTATTGAAACCATCAAACCAATTTAAAATGCAGTTTAAATTAGCTTTTATTTTATTTATTTAACGTTTTCGATCACGGAGTGATCATCATCGGAATAATTTTGCAACTGAATACACTAATTTGCCGCTTAAAAATATTTGCATGTTATATACTATGTATAATACATAAGGTCAAAACCAATAACAATATAAAGCCATGCTAATGCAACAAATACAGAAAAAACTACACTATAGATAGTTGTATTATAAAATATGTGTACAAAGAATGTGCGCACTAGTTTAATGAGTAGTGGTGCGAAAGAAAAAAATTAACATGGGATTGTTAGTGTAACCATCACAATCTTCTGTAGTTTGTTGTTTATTGGTATCTGTGTTTCAGACTTTGTCCAGGGCTTTTAATTGTTGTTGGTTAAGGTACATAAACACTTGTCATTAAACACATGAAAAAAACAAAATTATACAAGTATAAATAAAATTGTACATAAAAAATTTTAAATAACAATATTTATGTGATATTGTGTGTGTGTAAAAATTAATTTTGGTTGTACATAGACTAGTTAGGTAAAGGTGTAAATAGAAGTTGAAAAAATTATCAGCTGTGTTATATACAAATGTGTAGATTTTTACTAAATGTCAAAAAACAAATTGAAAATTTCCGAAAATGGAAATTGAAGTGCAGTGTGTAGTGCCGTGATTTTCTGTTTATTGTTGTTTTTCGTGCTGGTGTAGTGAATTTACCAAACAGAATAAATTCGAGTCGATTGGAATCTTTTCTTGGTTCATGATATCGATTTCGTATTTGTTTATATATAGTGATTCATATGCATCCAGTTTCCAGCTGTTTTGGATTGTTTTTATTATTTTGGAGTTCGTGATATCCATTCGGTGATTATTATTATTCATCATGTGTTTGGCCACACTATTTCTTGTGTCTTTGTTTCTTACAGCGTTGGTGTGTTCCTGTAGACGTTTATGGAATGCCCTGGTTGTTTGGCCGATGTATTTGTTGTTACATTCCGTGCAACAAATTTGGTAGATTCCAGATCTTAACGGTGATGGTGTTAAATCTTTGTAGGTGCTGATACATGATTCAAGATTTGTGCTTTTCGTGACTAATTCAATGTTGAATTTTTTTAGCATATTCCGCATTTTGTTGGTGATAGATGGAAAGAATGGCATACAGATACGTTTTGTGCAACCACTCGGTTCAGTCCCGCTCGTCAGCGCAGTATGTGTAGTAATATGTTGTTTACGTTTGTGTTTGTCCAAAATTTTATCAATAAAATTTGTATTAAAACCATTTACGTGGGCTGTTTCTTTTATGAATTTTTCTTCTAGTTTGAATTCAACAGCGGATAGAGGTAAAGTATATAGTCGATGGGCCATTGAATGGAAGGCAGCTTTTTTGTGAGCTCCGCTATGCTGTGAGTCTATTGTGATACATCTTCTCGTATTAGTTGCCTTACGGTGTATACCAAATTCTAATTTACCGTCTTTTCTAATTACTTTGACTCCAAGAAAGGTAAGATTCCGTTTTCTTCAATTTCATGCGTGAATTTTATGGATTCGTATTGTGAATTTAACAGGTTTAGTGTTTGGTTGAGCTCAGATTTTTTGACGACAACACATCATCGACATATCTTAGCCAGATTCTAGGGAAGAAATTGCAAGAACTGATGTTTTCTTCAAATTTTCTCATGAAAACATTGCTGAGGTACGGTGCTAGTTTGCTACCCATGCAGGTCCCGAAGGTCTGTTCGTACTACCTTCCTCTTAACTGGAAGAAACTTTGTTTCATGCATATTTCAGCTACTTTTCGGTATATCTCGATTTTGTTGGTATCGATGTCAAACTGTTTCACATGATCGACCATACAATTAATTGCGATATCGACTGGAACATTCGGATACAGGGCAGTCACATCGAAGGAAACCATAATCTCTTCTCAGTCAGGGATATATCTTTGACTCTTCTGACAAACTCAATGTTGTTCTTGATGTACATTCCGGATGGTTCTTGTATTTTGCTGAGTTCTGCGGCTAGCCAAGTTGATAGTTTCTCTGTTGGTGTGTTGATGTTAGAAACAATAGGCCTCATTTTATTTCCAGTTTTATGAACTTTTGGCAAAGCATAAAGACATGGGACTTTAGGGTTCACCATGTTCATTCTGAGATGGAAGTAAGGGATCTCCAAAATTTCTTCCATCAACAAAGCTGTTTCTTTGACAGATTTTATCATCTGTGGGAGTGGGTTTTTTATGTTGCCATTCATGTATTTTAACTCCTTATACGGGCCTTCAGCTATCATTTTTAAAACTCTGCCATCATATTCTGTTCGGTCTAGAATTACCAAGGAGTTGCCTTTATCTGCCTTAACGTACGTTAAATTCTTTTCCTTTAGTAGTCTTATGCACCTCCACGTTTGTTTACTTTTCTTTTTTGGTTTCGTATTATCTTGTAGGATGATCTTTTGAGTGTGGAATCGAATTGCTGCCTTTTCTTGCATTCTTACTCTGGAAATCCCTGTCTCCAGGTTCACTACAATTTCTTCCAAAGGAGCTTGTGATGGTATTGGTGTAAACTTCAAGCCTATATTCAGCAAATTGAGTTCCTTCTCTGTGAACACTACTGATGACTGATTATGCACGAAATTTTCCACCACACTAATCTTTCTAATCACAATATCACATAAATATTGTTATTTAAAATTTTTTATGTACAATTTTATTTATACTTGTATAATTTTGTTTTTTTCATGTGTTTAATGACAAGTGTTTATGTACCTTATGTATTATACATAGTATGTAACATGCAAATATTTTTAAGCGGCAAATTAGTGTATCAGTTGCAAAATTATTCCGATGATGATCACTCCGTGATCGAAAACGTTAAATAAATAAAATAAAAGCTAATTTAAACTGCATTTTAAATTGGTTTGATGGTTTCAATAAGGAGTTTGTGACTGTAAAGTGTTGAACGATCGTATAAATGGAAACCACGGCGAGTACACAGTGTAATAATTTGTACCGATTCTTTTGTTTTGTTAAAAGCCAATACATTCGAAAACGCACGTTTCTCGAATCTACAATCAAGAAACGTGGGTTTGCTAATAGGTAAATTAAAATAGATTTTGTCGAAACGTTTACTTATACCGGATATCAGTACATTAATAAATTTTGACTACAATCACTGCGAAGGTCTGCTTTATTTTTTAGCAATGCTCTAGTGAGGCCGTCAATTAGAGCAATAATTTTCGAAACTGTCACGTGTTGATCGTTCTACTGAACTGTCGAGCGCACCTAATGCAGCATTCGTGCACTCTTTTAATTGACCCATTCTTTGAAACATATAGAATGTATACTGTTAAAGTTAGCCGAAAGTTTCCAGCCGAAAGATAATGCAGATTGTGTCTTGAATACAGCAAAAGTCAGTCATGAACTCGAATTTAGGAGAATTTAGGATCGAATTACATCATTCGGGTGAAGGAGAAATTATTTCAGTTTATAGGAATTTAAAAATCGATAGGGGCGAGAGTATAAAGAGAGTTTAAAAATAGTCAAGACACTATCTGCATTATCTTTCGGCTGGAATCTTTCGGCTAACTTTAACAAGGTATAGAATGTGGAGTTCCATCGAGTAATTACGTCGTTTTTTAATTTTAAAACAAATCCACCATTCAGCTGTTCTTAGAAATATTTTAGTTTAGCAGCTGCGATAGTACTCCGGTTTAAAAATTCAACGATTGCCTTAGCTTTCGTATTAATTGGTTTTATTAATTTAATAGCATCTTGAACTATTAAATTCAGGGAGTGTGCTAAACATGGCAAATGATTCAACTTGGTCTGCTTGCATGCTGCAACAACGTTCGCTCCATTATCAGTTACAATGGTATGCACTTTATTCTGTACATTCCATTATAACAGCATATTGTTAATGTTGATTTTAATGTTTTCAGAAGTTTGTCTATCTATCTTCACTGTATTTTTTCTTGCGCGGCCTAAAAGCTGAATACCATACGTCCAGATAGGTTTTAGGATTTGTTTATATAACAGCAGTTTGTTGTGCGTTGTCAGTTCGGAGTTTCTTCCAATAAGCCAGTGCATTTTTCTGAATTTTAAATTCAGTTCTTGCATTTTCTTTTTAACATGCGCTTTCCACCTGACGTTAGAGTCTAGCGTCATGCTGATTTACTTAGCATTGTCAGAATATAGAATTTGTTGCGAATTTAATCTAATCGGAATATATTCTAATTTCCGATTTGTAAAGTTGATATGTGTTGATTTCGATTCGTTAAGTGTTATTCGCCATTGTTTTGTCCAGCTATCCACTATATTAATAGCATTTTGTAGTTTCCTGGTGAACTCAACGATACTAACATCGGTGGTCATAACAGCTGTGTCATCAGCAAACGTTCATATTCTAGCTTCTTCTATATCTGGTAGATCATTTGTATACAGGAGGTATAATACGGGGCCTAGAACACTGCCTTGAGGATCCCCTGCCAAGATTTTCTTCAGTTTAGTGTATTCCCCGTTCTCTCTCCCCCGGAGGTCGTTACTTTAGCAATTGAAAATGTTGTTTTTTGCAAATCTCGTTTGAGCTTAAATTCTAGACCGCGGTGCCAAACCTTATCAAATACTTGGGCTACGTCTAAGAATATTGCTGAACTACTTCCTTTTTTTCCAGCGTCTCCTCAACTGTATCAGTAATCCTATGTACCTGTTCTATCGTTGAGTGACTTTCTCGAAACCCAAATTGATGTTCAGGTATAAGATTTCTGCTCTCTACAATTTGCTTTAACCTCTTGAGAAACAGTCTCTCGAAAATGTTTGATGTTGTTAACAAAGAGATAGGCCTATACGATGTTTTGTCGTTTAGTGATTTATTGAGTTTTGAAATCATTATGATTTCCGTGCTGTAGTTTTCTTAGTGCTTTTTCTGGTAAAGCTTTGATTATTCGACCAGTTATCAATTCGTATCCAGGGGCTTTTTTATCTTTCAATTTCTTCTTTGATTTCTTTCAGAGTAACTGGTAGCACAGATGCCTCATCTACTTTGCTTATAGGTGTTAGATATTCATTATCCGCTTGTCTAGTTGGTGGTTTGAAGGTATTTTCTAGGTGTTCGGCAAACATATCAGCTTTTTGCTTTTCGCTGCGAGCCCAGGTTCCATCAACCATTCTAATGGGTGGCACTTGTATTTTAGGCCTTTTTAAACCTTTGCTGGCTTTCCACAGGGAATAGTGTGTGTCAGGTTTACCTGTCAGATTACTTAGGAAGCTTGCAACTGACTCATTCTTAATCTCCTTTATAAGTAGTTTAAGTTTGTTGCACAATTTGTTTAGGATTGTTTTGTCTTCAGGGGCTCTGGTTCTCTGCCAAGTCTTACTGAGATGAGATGGGGAACACTATACCTGCCATTGTTGCTACTTACCTAAACCTCAATTAATTGGTTCACGAATTCATTTTTGATAAATCACAATAATAATAATAATAAAAGGTGAACGCATTAGAAATTTCGTAATTTAAAGATTGATAATTTATTAAAAGTAAATATTGAAACTGGATCGTAATATCCATAACTTTACGACAATCACAATTAACTAATTTAATTGATTAAGATTATCAATCATAAGTTACGAAAGAAAAAAAATTATCTAAAAATTCAAAGAAATCTCTACTTGATAGATACTAGCTACACATGTCCTAAACCTAGCATACTCTTATTCTATAAAAAAAATGTAACCTAATAAATATACTAACTAGTTAATTACAATACAAAGAAAATTTATTATTGTGCCCTAACTTCATTTTGATAAATTATTGCAATATAATAGAAAAAATTTAACATAAAAAAATACAAAGAAAAATTTACCGAAGTGTATGTTGAAGATGATGATATGACGTATAACCAATGTTGAATGATGACGATAATGAGCGTTGATTGTTGATGTTGAATGAAGTTGATTTTATCCGTTTTGTGTTCTACTAACACAATTGTGTGGGTACGGCAAAAGTACTATGTCAAAAATTTATTTTTGTATGTGTTTTGAACCAACTTATATTTGTGTATTCCTTTCAAACTTATTTTCGTTCGAAAAAAAAACACTATAACTATACACACAATTGTGTTGGTTGTACTTCAAAAGAAGTGCCATTTTTTTTGTTGAAAAAGGGTTATTGAATGTCTTGCAGCAAATACAATCCATGACGTTTTGAAATCGTACTAATTACACCATTTGACGTATTTTTAAACTTAGGAATATTATGTTGTGTTTAACTTATAACTTATAATTATGATTAATAGCGTTTTTGTTTTATATGAGTATTACAGTCCACACGACTTAGATAATTTTAAATAATTATGTTTGAGTATTTTCAAGTAGTAGTTTTAATCGAGTTATCAAAATTCTCTGTACATTAAAATCCATTCATGTCGGAAAGTGCTTTTCAATGTATTCACTTAAATCGTCGTTACTTTTTATTTAAATTCACAGAATTATTATTATATATTTATAAGGTAGACCGGGGCAGATTGTTACATGGAGCAGGTTGTTAAAGAGCGATTTTTTCAAAAACTATAAATAAAATACACATAACGTGCATAAGTAATGTGATCTTTCTCGAAATTATCAGTTGCCTACAGAAATTCGGTGTGATCGGACATATACTGCAGCAGTGAAAGAGAAAAGTTTGTTTTGACCTATGGTAAGTAAAAAATGACAGCTGCTCTGTTTTTTGCTTTGTGTCTTTTCTAACTGTAATTTCGGTCGTATTTGGCTAAACATGAATCGGTTGTGCATTTTAGTGTAATTTTATAAAGTTTATTTTATGGTTATTCATTAATATATGCGTGAGAAATGTGTTTTAATAAAAAAAATCACTTTGGGGTACCTTGTTACAGTATTGAAGGGGCAAGTTGTTACATATAACAACCTGCCCCATCTAAAATAATTGTTCGTAAACTTTAAAGGTAAATCAACAATTCTATTTGCTTCATAATTTGCTTTATTGTAATAAGCAATTTTACCATTATAAGGAACTATAAGAAGAAAACAAACATAGAGTCAACTTCAAAAACCACCATGAAGGTTACAGTTGATCGGGTTATCAAAGAAAGTGTTCGGACGGTGGCAAAAGAAATGGCTATTTGCCATCAAACATTATGGCGCTATGTTAGGAGAGCTCAACGGACAAATGCGGCGGAAGGGATAATGGAAGCAACAAGTTATGGATACGCACAAAATTCGGTGTTCAATGAGGAAGAAACGAATAAACTCGAAAAATATGTAAAACTATACTTTGGCCTGACGCCTTTAGAGCTACAAAAATTCGCTTATGAGTGTGCATTTTCTCTAAAAAAAAAAAAAAATATTCCGGAATCTTGGTCGATAAACAAGAAAGCAGGCCCAGATTGGCTATCCATTTTTTTTAAACACCCCAATTTATCTATTCGCGTGTCAGAAGCGACCAGTATTGGGCGTGCAATGGGGTTTAATCGTATTCGCGTCAACGATTTCTTTAATCTACTGAGTACAGTAAAGGACAAATTTAAAGTGCTGCTAGCGATATCTGGAACGTGGATGAAACCGGTGTCACAACTCTACAGAAACCTTGCAAAGTTATAGCAGAAAAAGGAACCAAACATGTTGGAGGGATTACATCAGCTGAAAGAAGACAACCTGTTCTTCAATCTCACCGCATTTTAAATTTCCGCGGAAGCGTTATCAACATCATTTTATCCGTGATGCATCGACTGGGTCGATAAGCTCAGGAAATAAATCTGGATGGATGACAATTGAAAAATTCTTCCAATTTATGCAACATTTTATCCATCATGTTCGATCTTCTTTGGCTCGCCCGGTCTTATTGCTCCTCGATAATCACGAATCGCATTTGGCCATTAATACCATAAACTTGGCTAAAGAAAACGGAGTTGTGATGCTTTCATTTCCACCCCATTGTTCACATAAAATATAATAATTGAATCGAACCGAATATGGTCCTTTTAAAAAATATTTTTCCAATGTGCAAGATGTATGGATGCGAAACCCAAACCACCCAGGGAAATCAATAACAATTTATAATATTCCGCAATTGGTGGCTTATGCCCTTCCTAAAGCGCCCACACCAATTAATATAATAAACGGATTTAAAGTTACGGGAATAGAACCAATGAATCGTGAAATATGTTCGGATGAAGAATATTTGGGTGCTACTGTTACGGAGCGGTCCGAATTTAACCTAAACTCTATTGATTCACCAGTAAGTGAATTGATTAACATTATTGATCAAGAGTTGTCACCTTCTGTGGCATTGATAGATATAGCTCTATATCCTATCGAATATAACAACATTCAATTATTTTCCGACAGTGAAGACGAGGTGGGTTATTTTTCACCGTTTCGAATTTAAATCAATTATAATATTTTTATTTAATTTTTTCAGTGTGACCTCAGCAAGCTCAACGTAAATACAAATATAATTGAAATTGACCCGAATATAACCGCCGAAGAAGTTTCGACGGTAATAACGCTGAATGAACCAATACGATCATGCAATTTTGACGATTACACCCAATAAAGACAATATAAACGAGAATGTAATTGACCCAACCCCAAAGAAGCAGAAAGCTACAAAAAACTTGAATGAAGATACAGAATGGATCTGTATAATTTGCCAGTATGCTTACGGTGAAAGTAAACCAGGCAAGGAAGTGCATTAAGTGCAAGTATTGGGTTCATTTCTAATTGTTATGGAAATGGATTACCTGAAATAATTTTAAATAACTTTAAGTTTACTTGTAAGGTAACCGATGTAAACGAAGACTGAATTTTACGAGTACGTTCTTTATATTTTATAAACTTGTACATTGTACTTATATAACCATACAGCTTAAAATAAATTATATGGCAAATGAAAAACTATGTGTTGAATGAATAAAAATCGTTTGTCATATATACAGGGTGGCTGAGACCAAGTGTTACCTAATGAAAACGCTGTTATTTATGTTAATTTTGATTATTTTTTATTGAAATAAACGGGTGACGGTCTCTTTATCGTAAACAATTTATCGTGTTTCAATTTAACGTGAACATTTAATCGTAGAACAGTTTATCGTGGACACAATTTACCGTGGACACAATTTATCGTGGGACAATTTATCGTAGAACAGTTTTTCGTGGACAATTTATCGTAGAAAGGTTTTATGCGTGGTATCAAAAAATTAGTGGGATTCTTTATTGATTTTTGGAAGAAGTTCTGGAATATTGCCATGTGGGACGGAACTCGGTAGTTTCTTAACTGATTATGATGGGATTTGGTATGTTGGATGGAAATGGGTTTATTGAATGATTTTTGTTAAGAAGTTCTGGAATATTGCCATGTGGGACGGAACTCGGTGGTTTCTTACCCGATTATGATGGGATTGGGTATGTTGGATGGAAATGGGATTATTGAATGATTTTTGGAAGAAGTTCTGGAATATGGCCATGTGGGACGCTACGGGGAGGAGCGTAGGTGTCATTAATAGATTCTATATAATCTGTTCCTACGTGCGGCACGCAGTGCGACTCCCACTCTCAATTTAATATGTTCATAAAAAAATATTAAATTTCATTTATTTTTAAATGAGATTCAATATTTTTTTATTAAATTTTTTTTAGCACGTCTTAACGTATTTTTTTAAAATTTTAGTTCGTTTTTATTCCAATAGATGGCACTAGGTCCAAAATGCTAAGCAAAGACCCATTTTTAGTTATAAACAATTCTGCTCTTGGTCAAAGTGGCGCTACCGTCGCTCAGACTGTCAAAAAAATTTCACTGCGATACTAAAGTTGTTCCAAACTGTTATACGATAAATTGTCAACGATAAACTGTTCTACTATAAATTGCCCACGATAAACTGTTCTACGATAAATTGTTCCACGATAAATTGATTCCACGATAAATTGTTCTACGATAAATTGTTCTACGATAAATTGCTCACGATAAATTGCTCACGATAAACTGACAGTAAATCGAAATAAACATATTACATTTTATGAAAAACATGTTACTGCTCGATATGACCTCCTTTGGCTCTGATTATTTGATTCAGTCTTCCATAGAAAGCATTGCATGCTGACCAAACGTGGGCTTGCGGAATTTTATTCCATTCTCGAACAAGAGCTGACTTCAATGCATCAACACTTTCGTATTTTTTATTGGACACCTTACTCTCCAAAATGGACCATATGGAGAAATCCAAGGGATTCAAGTCTGGTGAATATGGTGGCCATTCTTTCGACGAAATCAGCCGCGGAACGCAATTTTGTAAAAATTGCTGTGCCGCTCGAGCTTTGTGTGACGGTGCCGATTCCTGTTGGAATGTCCAATGGTTCGTACCAAAATGTTTACGTGCCCAAGGTTGCAAAGCATCGTTTAGGATCTTTTGGCGGTACACTTCTTGGTTTACCTTGACTCCATGTTCGATGAAAACCAGAGGAGTACAAAATTACAGCGTTTTCATTTGGTAACACTTGGTCTCAGCCACCCTGTATATAATTTTTTTACTATTAATAATTTTCTTCTTGTTTGACCGAAAATTAATGGAGTAAAATGTTTAAATATAGGGCGTAACTATATACCCCGATATCTGTAACAACTTGCCCCTATAGCGGGGTAATTTGTTACATTTGCTAAAACGGATTTTTATAATATTTGCATGTTTGTTAGACCTTTAAATGGATCAAAATATTGTCGCCTTAATTCAGTTTTACCTACTCCAATACACACAATAAAATTCGTCATTATGCTTTTCACGTTACACAACATTATGCAGAAAGTGTAACAATCTGCCCCGGTCTACCCTACTTTATTATTATTGAATAGAGAAACAATTTTTATTGGTCCTTAGTGCCGTTCGTAGTAAACACCCCCGTTTTAATGTTTAGCGTAATGTAATTCGAGGGGTTTTCGTATATTAATAATTTCACTTTTCACTTTGGAAATTAATTACACTCACTTCAAGTGTGTCACCTTAGTAGTTTAGTTTAGTAATAATTACTTCTGTTTCGTTCGGGCTTTTTTAATGTCTTTGAGAACACATGTACATACAATTAATTTATACATTTATTTTTTCAAATCCTGTAAATTTTTTAAGCAAATTTTCAAAATTAAGAGACACTAAACCTTAAAATTAACATTCTTATACACTATTTATAACCTTTAAAATTTTTGCATCAGTATCAAGTAATTTCTAACGTACGTACCAAATTCATAACTTACACTATCGATTGATCGAGAATAAAAACGTGTATATTCTTCGATTAGTGTTCTATAAAGTTCTTTTGTAGCTCATACGATATAAAACTGAGGTGTTATATGTACCGCACTTAATTTTAATTTTCACAATACCAAAAAGGAATTTAAACCAAACTACCGAATATTATTTTCATATACGGATTTAATTTCAATTTAGTTATTTTAATAACAATTACATCAGAGAACTTTTAATTTCAATCCGAGTACAATGTACAACACTGACTGACCTCTGGTTTCTTCTTTTTTTCCAAAAACCCAAAACTTCACAACCCAAATTTACCAACCGGACCGGTAATTCGTTTTTTATTATTGCTGAGACGTCTATGTAGTTGTGTCTCATCTATCGTTCAATTTAGCTAGCTCAGGGTTGAACGACAGTTTGTTTGTAACACAGTGGTGAAGAGTGCTGTGTTACACACTGTGTTTAGGAGTTGAGATACAGTCCATAGAAGTCGGGAACTATTCGTTGGCCCAACAACTAATGGTGCACATCGTTTGATAGGTAAATTATGTAGTTGGTGATTATTCAGTTACTATAGAATATGTAAGTGATACATTATATTTGAAATTGCATCATAGTACTCAAAATATTTCGGAGCGAATGTTTTAAGTTGAACTTCTTCATTTTTCCGCAATATTAGTGAATTTACTAGGTTGGTAGAAATGCAATTATATTCATAGGAAAAGTTTTGTTAATGCATATTGATATATCCTCTGCGACAAAACGAAGAGAATTTTTGTATTTGTTGGAAAAATGAAAAAGTATTGAATTTAGGTTTATAATAGTAGGCTAGTTGGTAGACTACAGTATGTCCCTTTATTCATGTAACAAAATTATAAATTTGATTACTTATGCACGATTTACATGTTCCAATTTTTTCCCCGAACAAATTTTTTACAGAAAAATAGAGCTGCACGCAAATAACAAAAAATTACTAGTCAAAAAGAGACAGCCATATGTAAACAACTCCCCAAATTAAAAAGAAAAAAACCCAATTTTATTTTACTGGAATTTGTTTCCATTTGTTTGTTATTTCACTGGAATATACTTAACCCTTCATTTTTTACTGGAAAAAAAAAATTGGAACATGTAAATCGTGCATTAGTTTTTTAAATAACAGAAATAGTTTACAAAATTGTTTAAAACAATGCGACAAAACAAAGAGAAAATATGAGTAATGAATCGAATTCAATTATTATTTTTACAATTAGTATTTAGTTCGACCGCCTTGGGTAAAGATACCCCCATATATCTTCAATTATATTCATATCAGGGGACATCGCTGGCCATTCCAACAATTTTATATTTTTTAATCCAACGAGCGATTTCACAATGCGTGCAGTGTGAATTGCAGCATTGTCTTGTTGAAAAATGAAGTTGTCAGATTCCAAGACTTCTCTAATTTTCACAAATTGCGTATTTAATAACTCAACATATTTATTACTGTTCTGACGACCACTGATGAATACTAAATCAATCGCACCTAACTTTGAAATGGCTCCCCAAACCGTTACGGATCCACCACCCATTTGCCGTTTCGATAAATATAAAGGCTCCTTTCGTAGGTCGTGATAATAATAATTGAATCCATCGGGGCCATCTAAATTGAATTTTTTTTTTTCATCGGAAAAAATGGCTTTATTCCAATTATCCGTCCAGGACATATGTTTTTGTGCCCACTCAAGTCCTGCTATTTTATGGCTATGTTTCAAAGCAGGTGTTCTCTTAATTTTCTTTCTTTTCAAATGATTAGCCGACTTTAAAACTTTTTGGACGCTTCTTATTGAAATATTTAAGTTCAAATCACTCTTAATTTTCGCAGCAGACTTCATAGAATTTGAAGCAGACCGCATAATTAAACGTTTGGTCTTTGGAGTGATCGAACTATTTCTGCCAATTTTCGGTCTTTCATAATTTTCTTTGTCTTGACATTTAAAATATCTATAAATTGTTGACAATCCTCTTCCTAGAGCTTTGGCATTGTCAGCTGCTGACCAATTTTCTTTCTGCAGTTGGTTAATTTTGCTTACTTCTTAAAATTGCGAGTACAGTTTTTTTTTTAAATTTAATAATGCAATAAGTATTTAGAAGTGAATATATTTAAGAGAAAAACAAAAAACACAACCAACTATCAAGAAAATTCAACGTGAACTGAGTTTCTCTTTGTTTTGTCGCATTGTTTGTTTTAAACAATTTTGTAAACTAATTCCGTTATTTAAAAAACTAAGTAATCAAATTTATAATTTTGTTACATGAATAAAGGGACATACTGTATTCTACCAACTAGGCTACTATTATAAACCTAAATGCAATACTTTTTCATTTTTTCAACATATACAAAAATTCTCTTTGTTTTGTCGCAGAGGATATTACGAGTACCTACCATATTTTGAAGCAATCGAAAGAGTTTTAATTTTCCTTTCCATTATCTATCGCGAGAAAAGATTAAAGCTTGTCTGATTCCTTTTGACGAACAACAAAATTTTACAAAATCAGTGACTTTCATATTTTTAAATCCTTTTTTCTGTGTTTACTTTGCGACGAAATTACTTAATGGAAATGTGCAATGCTCCCAAAGATCACACGCCATTTTTTATTTTGTTCGATTTTCAAACCAACATTCGGATTACCTCATGAGGCTTCAGTCCCTACCACTTTTTATATACAATTTTGAGGCATTTTACTAAATATAAATTTTAATAATAAATAAGCGCCGCATTAAAACTTATGTGAATGCTACAAATTAATGGTATCTGTACTTTTAACATTTGACATGAGACTGTTCAGTTCAACATAAAATATATATGAATAATTCGAAAGCACGATCATTTATAAGGGTTATGCATGATGTCAAAGTATGTAATAAAACATAAAAATGTTTATCATAAAACATGATATTTTGTCCCTATACGTAACATTGTTAGTCTATATTTTATTGATGAATTATTTTTTATACGTTTCAGTCAATTAAATAAACCAACATAAGTCTCACAGTTTAGCGTCGTTCGACACGCAAACCATTTCATACAATAATTAAATATACTGTTGAAAAGTAAAAATGTCAATAAAAAAAGCCATCCGCATTTTATGTTATGCCTAGATTTCAAGAGATTTCGTTACTTACCCGTAGTTTATAGGTTTAAACAAATAAGGGATGTGAAGTGAGAATGGGTTGGGTAAATTATAGTTCAGTTATGAACTACGGACGAATCTGTATTTTTAATTACAGTAATTTACAATTAACATAAATATTAAGGTTTCAAAAATTGTTATTACTTCACTAAAATATTTGTTCTTAAACAGCAAAAACATAATTCTTCGGGGGTACACATTACTAACTATTGCATAGCGTGTCGCATTTAATTATAAATATTCAGTAATTAGTTTTAATAAAGTTTTAGTTTGTTGAAATTGTATATCACTCTGTACAGTAAACAACCCTTACTAATCCGTGATATGTATATTTTTAACCCTTTTTTTGGTGTCCCGAAAATATCTTTGTTAAGTGAGCAACAAAACATATTCTTTGACCAATATGGTTTTTTAATTATTTTCTTGTTATTACCATAAATTTGCATAAAAGCAGAAATATTAATTGTAATTATAATGAGGGTGCTTTAAAGCTAAACCAAAATATATATTTTTATTTCGAATAATTAAGAACTAAATGAAAAACTATAACACTTGTACGCTACGACTTTGTATTAGTTCTTCTGTTTGAATTTAATTTTTGGTGTAATTATCGTTATCAAAATCTCTTAATGGGTACTACAAAAATATTTTTTATGTATTTTGAATATTTTTTCAGTTTTAAGTTTTAGATAATCTTTAATTTCTCTAAACTTGGGATAAATGGGATTTTATCCTTTTTCTGTTTGCATGGGTAAAATTGTTGTCAACCCACAAAGAATTCTTTTTCATGTATGTTGAGAAAACGGTTAAAAAGCAGCCAACCCGAATATATCTCACATAACGTGAAACAACTCAATTAGACGGTACAATTTAAAGTTTAATTTAGTTAGTCTGGATCTAATGCAAAGCACAAGGCACATATACGTATCATCTCCACGAATTTCATTTTTCTTATATACCAGGAGCTTGGCCATCATTTTGCTTTGGATCATCTAACACCGCAACAACGTTTTGAAAACATTTATTTTTTGGCAAAAACTCATTATCAGCGACGATGCACATTTCGACTTAACCGTATATGGTGTGCCATTTGGGCTGGTGGCGTCATCTATTAGGATGCTAGAGGCAATCTGTAACAGTTACTGGTGGTCGGTGTCGGTACATATTGGTAAACAATATTGTATCCGAATTGGATCAATCAGTCCTACAGAACATTTGGTTCACAAACAAGTTCACAATGTCAAAAACTGGTGATACCGCGACTGGTCCTCACGATCCAATGTTTTGACCCCTGTCTATTTCTTTCTGAAAGGAGAGCCGGGGTGGTGGTACTTGAATGGAATGGTTTACACAAACATACCAACTACAACCTCGATACTTATGTATACAACGTTAGAAATGACATTTCCAAAATATCACCAGAAGCTTGCGAAATTGTTACGAAAAGTGCGCTTAAAAGAGCTCGCACTAAGCCAAGTGCCAGAGGCAACCACTTGCCGACGCAAAATTTAATATTCAAATAGGTCAATTACAAAGAAAGTCCGGGGCTCATTCAATAATCCCCTTAGCAATGACCCAAACTATTCATCTATTGGCAAATAGTAAATTTAAAGCAAACTTAAACTAAATTGATGTGATGCTATGCCCAAATAAATACATGTAATAAAGGTAACCCTCCAAGAACACACTGTATTCGAATAAAACGAATACCTTCCCTCGAATTACACGCGTTACACGATTTTCTTTAATTCTATTTTATTTTGTTTTTTGTATACCATAACAAAAAATCCCTAGTTTGAGCCTAAGGCTAAAAATTTAAACATCGAAGGTGGAGCTTGAAATTTTGCTTAGTGCCTAAATAAAAAAGCTTAAGCCTACTGATTTGTTTTGGGCTATAGTACTTGTATTTATATAGGCCTATAAATATTGGGTAGGATAAAATTTCGTGGCGTTTCTCCCGGTAGATGGCTTTATATTCATATATCTCAGTAACCATTCATCGTATCGGGCAATTCTTATATGTGTTTGAAAGGTGACATTTTGACATACAAAACATTAAATTCGGCAAAGTGAATAAAAAGTTACAATATTTTAAACATGTAGATAAATAATGAAAAAATTCAATATATTTTACAATTTTAAAAACGCTGCTCAGGCTTGCTAAAAAAATTGTGTGCTTTATCAAAATCAGCAGCAAAGAAATGGTTCGCGCGCTTTCGTTCTGGAAATATAGATGTCAAAGATGCACATCGCTATGGTCGATCAACCACTGGAAAAGTCGATGAAAACATGCAGAAGATTGAAGAAGACCGGCATATAAGCAGCCATGCAAATGGTAACGAACTAAATATTGATCACAAAACAGTTTTAAACCATTTGAAAATGGCTGGATACTAAAAAAAAGCTTGACGTTTGGGTACCACATGAATTAACAGTTCAAAATTTAATGGACCGGATTTCTATTTGCAAAACGCTGTAGAAACGGAACGAAATCAAGCCATTTTTAAAGCGAATGATTATTGGTATGAAAAGTGGATAAGATACGACAACGTTGTGTGGAGAAGATCATGAACGAAACGATGTGAAGCTTCCCAAACGGGATCAAAGCCAGGTTTGACGCCAAGAAAGGTAATGCTGTGTGTTTGGTGGGATTGGAGGGGAATGCATTATGAGGTGCTGCCACCGGGCCAACAATTGATTCTTATCTTTACTGTCAGCAACTAATGCGTTTAAGGCAAGCAATTCAGTTAAAACCTCCAGAATTGATCAGCAGAAGGAGCGTTGTGTCCCATCATGATAACACTAGAGAACACACACATCATTGATCACCCAGCAGAAACTGAGAGAGCTTGGCTGGGAAGTTTTAAAGCACCGACCATATAGTTTGACCTTGCACCATCGGAGAACCATTTGTTCCGGTCCATAAAGGACCATCTTAATGGTTTTACATTAAATACAGAAAATGAGTTAACTTGATTTTTCGCCTCTAAACCACAGAAGTTCTACAGTGATGAGATCATGGCTCTACCAGAAAAATGGCAAAAGGTCTTCGATCAAAATGGCATATATTTGGTTTAATAAAGTTCATTTGAAATAAGAAAATTCTTGTTTCAATGTCACCCAAAAAGGCGACGAACTTTGCATACCTATTAAAAAATAAAAAAGTTTGAGCCGAAAAATTGATTTTCTCCGCACCAACGTGTATTGGTTCTCTGGTATTTACATTATTTTTTTATTTTTTTTATTTCGCTGCATATTCTTGGGATAAAGTTAAATCGTTTCATTTTTCTATATAATGCGGTGCCAAAAACATCTTCAATATTAAAAACGTTTTATTTATTATCACACTCCCTTTGTTTGTAGTCTCGATCAACACGGTTTAAAAGCACATGGATCCAAGTGTTCTTGGAGGGTTTTCTGTACTACACACACAAAACATTAATTTTATTCAAAACAAGTTATACAAACCAAATATACAAAACTAATCGTACACTGAAAATAAAATCGATTTGACTTATTTTATATGTCCACATATAATGAATGAACACGTTGTTATTCTAGTCACGATTGTTAGGTCTATTCTCCGGTTAAAAATTCATTTCGTTTTACAATATAATTTGCATGGTTAGTCTGCATATCTGTCTCATATTTTACAAAAATATCGTAATTTACAAACAAAACAAAACTGTCAATTTTTACACTTAAAATTTACATTTTAGATTTTAGTTACAGGTTGTTACTGTCGTTTCTCCATTCAAAATTGGCAGATGGAATTAGCATCCACTGCTGCATAGACTCAATGTACCGTTTTGCAACAATGTCCCATGCAAAGAGAACGATGCTCCAGTGCACGCGATCTAAGTCGGGCATTAATAACTTTTTACCTTATTTTTTATGTTATTACAAACTTGTGACACGGAGTATGTTTCATAGGGGAATTTTTGCCAGACGGTTGCCAGAATATAGATGTTTCGTGCCCAGGTCATATGTTATATCACCACGGAAGTTCAACCAATTTTCAAGTTGTACGCCCCGCTAAATAAGGAGAGAATCCACAAAGAGTCAGGCAAATATATAAAAAAGGATGAAAACTTTAATCAAGACAAAACTCGTCTGGATGAAAACTTTAATCAAGAACATTGGTTCTGCGTCTGAGTGCTGTTCTTATCTATGTATATGCAGGGTGTTTAGCAGGTAGACTGACAAAATTGTTTGGCAGATGGGGGGAGTCATTTGGAAGTTTGCATCCCATGGAACTGATGACTTAAGTGTCACGGTAACTGAGATATGATATTTAAAAGTTTTTCTAAATTACCCAAAATCTCACCTTTAACTTTTTTGTCTGTAGTCGTTATAACTTTTTTGTCTGTAGTCGTTAAAGCACGAAACAACTTTTAATACAATAAGTGGTTTAAGCAAAATGAGTTATGGGCTTCCAAATTCTAAAAAATCTGTAAAAGTATAAAAAATGTAAAAGTATAAAAAATGCATTAAAAAAATATAGAAGATGTTTTGAAATTACCTTTGGTTCTAAACTTCAAACATGTCATAGAAATCATTCATTTTGTGGTCAAAATAGCAGATATTATTTTGCGGGGTCAGGTTTAAGAATAAGTCTTTTAAGTTATTGATAAAGTTTTAATCGACTCCATTTATTAGGTTTTGTTCAAAATGGCCTCCTCTACCCCATATGCATGCAAGGTATCTTTTCCTTATCTCCACGTTTGTTGTGCAAAGTTGCGTTTCATTTTTTCATATACGGCGCTTATCATTTCTATTAAGATTTCTCTTGTGGGTACCTTTGTTGCGTACACCAATTCCTTATCACGTCCTCAGACGTAGAAATCCAAGTATGTCAGGTCTGGGGACCATGCGGGCCAAGGAAAAGGGCCGCATATACAAATCTATGAGTTTGGGAATGAATCATCCATGTAATCTCTTACCGCTCATTGGTTAAATGTTCGGTTTTGGGTAATTTAAAAAAAAAATAGGTGTGCTTTAGACCACACTACTGAAGTAAAACTTCTAATATATATTTAATATTTATAATAGATATAGAAAAATTATAATATTAAAAAAAATTGGTCACCCTGTGCATTCTCGAGTGTCACCTAGCCGTTTATGTCTGATGCCACAAGAGGTAACCTTGTAACTAGGTAACTTTTTCAAGGTCAACTAGTCGTAATAGATCATGTTTATGTATGTGTAACAAAATTGACAAAAAAATAATTTTTGAAATCTCTTCGCATAGTAAAAATGGCCTTGAAATATTCTTTATTTCATTAATGTTTGTGTAGTGTGGTTTCATCGAAAATTTGTTTAAGTCGCATTAAAACCTGTATCATAAGCAAACGGGGAAAGAAACGAAGAAAGAATCGGTTTCTGTGATACCTCGTGTGGAATGGAGCTATAATATAGAAAAAATACATATATAAAATATATCACACGGACCAATATTTTTTTTTGATCACCCTGTGCGTTCTGGAGTGAGTAAGTGAATGAGGGACACAAATGTTATAACATAGAAAAAAAAAATTTTTGGTCACCCTGTGAGTTCTCGAGTGAGTCAATCAGCGACATAGAAGTCTATATTATGACTTTCCAATTTTCCAGTTTTTCAATTTTCTAATTCTTAAATTTTCATATTTACCAACTTTCCTATTTTCATATTTTTTTATTTTCCTATTTTTCAATTTTCTAATTTACCAGTTTTCCAATTTACCAACTTTCCAATTTTCCAAAATACCAATTTTCATATTTTCTTATTTTCCAATTTTCGATTTACCTATTTTCCAATTTTCCAATTTTCTAATTTTCCAATTTACAAATTTTCAAATTTTGCAAATATCGAAATTTCCAATTTTTCCAATTTTTCATTTTTCCTATTTTCTTATTTTCCAATTTTTTTAACCAATTATTAAAATAAAATGGTATCAACTAATATTCCACCTAGGGATTTATGAAATTGTTACGGCACATCCTGATACTAAAGTAAAATGATTTCGTTTTGCGTTTATTGTTTCGTTCGCCCCATTCGATTACACTTTTCGTAACGCATTTGCCAGGTTAGTCCCCAAGTCAAGCGTGCCTAAAGAAGTTTTACTTCAAAAACTTAAAAATATCATATCTAAGTTACCGTGACACATAAGACATCAGTTCCATGGGATAAAAGCTTCCAAATGACTCTTCCAATCTGCCAAAAAGTTTTGTCGGTCTACCTGCCAAACACCCTGTATGTGTATGTTTGTGTTTGCAAAATTCGAAAACTAGTCGATGGATTCACTTGAAATTTTTACACAACGTTGCATTTCTACATAAAAGTGTTTTTAAATAATTTTATCCCGAAAATCCCACGGGAACGGGAAATTCCAACCGTTTCACAAGGTTTAAATAAAAACACTTATATCGAATTAATATCCATGTCCCCCGAAGAATTTGTAACCTGTTCGTTCGCTTTTCATCGCATGTATTTCCACATTCATTAATCATCTGTAATGTCTCGCCCGCGTTCGAACATAAACCGCCGTTCACTCACAAAGTGCAATCACAGAACGTGACAGAAGATCAAACCGCAGTACTACACTGATCAAGATCGTTTAGACGATGATGAACGTGTTAGAGTCAGCGCTTCTCAAAGGCGAACAGAAGAATTGGCAGATGTGCGGTAAGAAAAACTTGAAGTCTTACGAGCAGATGTGAGACGAAGAAGAGAAACACATTCATCTAAACAACGCCAAGAAGAAGTAGATCAGCGGCGAAGACGTATGCAGATGCAATATTTGAATGATCGAGCTTCATATCATCGAATTGCGTTTTCATACGAATCCGATATTCAAAACAATACCTCATATAAATTTGTTCAAATCGGAAAAATGGATAAAGTTTGTCTGCACTGCACAACAATAAATTTTATGAAGTTCCAGAAATGTGCTGCGCGAGCGGACATTTAAAACTACATGAATTTCATCCATACGTGCGTAATCTCAGGTTCGTCGTTTCTTCATCATATATAAGAATTGTGGTCTTTCGTTTAAATGCGCCTCAATTCTTTTCTTTTCTCATTCGGTTCTAACCCTTAACGGACCAATGCCGCCATATAACCGGCATAACACTTTTACTTACTGCGTGCAACATATTAGTTTTTATTACTGTTATTGTTGTGATATTTACTAGTTACGCGTTAACTATTGTGCCATGGCCTATCTATGAATTTGTTTCTGCTTGGTAGCTGTGTTCTGTTATCTTTTAACGTTTTTGTGAACGTGCATTTTAGTTACCCACACTATCTAAACTAAAACTAAAAAAATATTAGGCTGGTATCCCTAATATGTTGCGAAAATGCACTTATTTGATTCGAACTTCTCGTGGCATCAAGTAAATGTTGAAAGGATCGTTCCCGTAAAAACTGTTTTGTTTGTCCCGTGTAAATTACGTGACAATCATTACATTTTATTTGATAGACAAGATTGGATTCTTTCTTTATGGGATCTCATCATTTAATTTTGAAAACAAAATATTATTTAAACTGGTAGCTGAACGACCAATAATTTTGAAATTACAATTTTTCAAATAAATAAATTCTATTTTCAATTTCGTGATTTATTCTAAAATTTTGATAAATATTTCTTTGTTTCCAAATTAATTCGGCCGGACTAATAATATTTTAACATAAAAATAAGATATCTTGCCCAATCTTTACTAAAAAAACCAAGGCTGCACAGTCAGAGGCGGCAAACATGTCGCACTGCGTGTCGCACGTAGGAGTGGAATGACACATACTAAAAAGAAAAACAATTGCACCATTTTGTTATACAAGATTTTGTACTTGCAACGTTTTCAACCCCATTTCCATCGCACGTGACGAATTTCAACATAATCGGTTAAGAAATGGCCACATATTATCCCTTACGCCAAATTCCAGAACTTTATCAAAAACGCATTTTTTGAATCTCGAATACAAGTCGAATTTCAACGTAATCGGTTAAGAAATGGCCTAGTTCCATAGCGATGGCCATATTTCAGGACTTTAACATACAATTATTTAAGAAATCCATTTCCATCGGACCTGTAGAATTTAAACACAATTGGGTTTGAAATGGCCGACTAGTTCCATCCCTATTTCCATCACACGTATCGAATTTCAACAAAATATGTTATGAAATGGCCAAATTCCATCTTTATTATCCATTTTCTAGAACCTTATCGCAAACTGATTTTTTTATTTTATCAAAAAACCATATAAGAGTCCCATTTTACCTGGAGTTCCTAAAAATCGGGATTTTTTTTATACAAAACCAGGATTTTGAAAACCTGCATTTTGAAAATCAGGATTTTAGAAACCAGGATTTTGAAAACAAGGATTTTGAAAACCGGGATTTTGAAAACCTGGATTCTGAAAGCCGGAATTTTTAAAAAAAACTGGGATTTTGACAAACCGGGATTTGAAAACCAGGATTTCGTTTACTTTCCATTTTTGTAACATATTCACTTCGCAATGTTATATCGGTTACGTTGCCTTTGTCCGCACGAGTAACCTCAATATTTGGATTAGCCTTTAAAAATGATTTAGATTGTTTGACATAACTTAAAATACGATTTTCAAAAGGTTGAATTTGGTTTATATTTAAAATTTGTCAAAATATGTACAATACGGTTTCGAATATTAAAACGATCAGTATCGTTCAAATGAAAAATTGCACTTTCAATATCAGAAATAATTTTGAAAGACGGCACTGAATGATCAATTGAAGGATCACAAAATTTATTTCCTAAACTTAAAATAATTTTGACATGAAGAAGAAGATCTTAGTTTAAATCTAATAAAATTTTAACAATTTTAATTTTTTGCCTTAATTTGATTTCATTACAATGGTAATTGAAAAATTAATTCGCATTTGTAAAAAGAACATTTTCTTTATGTTGCCAGAGTAAATTCAAATTATGTTTCGTTTTCTCGACCGTTTTTTATGGTTACTTTAATTTCCCGATTTATAACTCTAACTATCGGTTTCCATTTAACATGATTGCAAATATTTGCAAAGGGAAATTTTTGTATCATACAGTTGTATTTGTGTGTTATTTTCATTTGTATATCCCTTTTGCTGCCCACTAACACAATGACCACGATACAATTTCCAAATAATGGCAGCAAAACTAAGATCTACCTACAAAGAAAAGCTACTACGCCACGAGCTTCGCTTTTAAATATATTCATTTTATTCTGCGAGCAACAATTTAATCCAATTAAAACAATTTTTTATATTAAATAACAAATAATATTTGAAAAACAAAGAAGTTTATTATTCAAATCAATCTACGGCCATTTATTAGCAAAACATTTTGACATAACACAATATGTTTGTTGTTGTGTTTATTGCAGGGTTGAAAATTTCCCTTTATAATTTGGGAAATTTTCGATTTCGTTTTGTAAATGCAAAATTTGCAAAGCAAAATGTTGTATGCCCGACTACTTTTGATTGCAAATTGCTTTGTAATTTTTTTTATGTATGTGTAAAAATCTATATACCGATACGGAATTATTTTGAATGTGTGCTATCGAAGAAACTGATTGCAAATAATTGCAAAGCAATATCAAATGGAAACGCACAGTAAAAATGAATTTATTTTGAAGTCGAAGGAAAACTTCATGTTTTATAAGGTGTTGGGAGTTAATTCGCGTTCCATGAAATAATGAAAAGGAAAAGTTTTTTTCATTTGCAATCGAGTACGTTTGAATTGCCCATAAGAAATTATGATTTCACACAGTGGAATTTAAAATTACGTGTAAATAATTCAAACTACTAGATTGCAAATGAAAAAAACTTTTCATTTTCATTATTTCATGGAACGCGAATTGACCCCTGGTCCTCGAAAATTCATTTTCTTTCAGCTGTTCTTTATTGAAACAAAAATGTTCTTTATTGGAACAAAAAACAAATGTTGTTTTTTTTCTGTTGAAGAAGAAATTGCCCATAAAATTTCACTTTTATATTTACTTTTAATTCATGGAACGTTAAACGGATGGAAAAATTTCTCTTGACTGGTACCATAAAAATACCTGGTCTGGTCGTTATCTAAATTATGCTTGTTGGCCTCCTATCTTTTACAAAATTAATACAATCAAAATTTTAACTAAAAAAATTTTAAAATTGTCCGATACTAAATTTCATTACAATAAGTTTAAACTTTTGAGGATTGATCGTCGTAGAGGGAAGACGCGTTTTTGTCTTTCTCTGTAGTATAAAATTAAATTTTAATTTAATATAATGTGTTATAAAAAATGTGTTCAAAATGTGTTATAATAAATAAAATAATATGATAATAACGTGTTAATAATTTAATTTAAAGTGAATTTAATAAAAACTGAAATTAATATAATTATAAATAAAATTAAAAAAATGTGTAGTGCGCAACAATGAATGGAAATTGTGTGTAGTGCGATCAACTGCATCACACTTATTTCTGTGTTCGAGTCGAGTATGTTCCAAAGGATACTTAAGATGTGTTTTTATTATTTTTTTAACTGTTTTTATTAATTTAAATCATTTTTGCTTGTATTTCCCATAAATTTTTAATTATATTTACATAAATATGTGTTAGTAGCTGTTGTGCTTGGAAATAACAAATACGCATTTTTAATATGTCGCTATAATGTGCTGAGTGTGCGTGTGTGGAAGAGGATAAACATTCCTAGTGTTCACTCGTGTACAAGAGGATCAAAAATATCCGGGTTTTTTTGAGCTACAAACCGAGCGCACCCTATAAATCGGTATATATTTAACTCCACTTTGTTTTGGATTTTTTCGTGGTTTTTTTGACATCTGAGTTTTGTTTTGAAAAAACTCAATTTTTAATAGCCGGCTAAACTTGATTCAATCATAAACATTTTCGTTAATATTTTATTAAAATTTAAACATCACTTTAGGAAATATATCACTATATTAAATTCACTGGTAAAGGAAATTGACGTTTAAAATACTGAACTGCCAAATTTATATGCCAAGCTAAAAAAAACGCGTTCACTCGTGTAATAAAAAAAATTGAGATATTTTACTGATGTGAAGTTAGTCGGGGTAAAATATGTCAAAAATATACCGATTTTTTATGTCAGAAAACCATCAGTGAACACGCTGATTATGATAATTTTAGAAGTAAAATATTTAAGGATGAGAAAAATAAGTTTGACCGTATGTTTTTAAATACATCTATACAAATTTGTTTTTTTTCTCTTGTATATCCCTTTTCCTACCGGACGAATTTTTTTATTTTTTTTTGCTTCAGTTTAAGTCCAACCCACACAAATGTGTGTGTGAAAATGACAGGTTGTATGTCTTATGGATTTTAACGGATCTTAGTTAAATCGGAATTATTTTTGAAAAAAACATTATAATTTGATATCATATAAATTATATAACATATTAATTATTTATTTTTGATAATTAATTAATTATTTTGCTATTAGTGCTATAGTTATAAAAGTTATTTTTCGAACGAAAACGATTTAAGTGGAATGCACAAATGTGTTGGTTCAAACTAAAATAGCTTTTTGACATGATTCTTTTGAGTGACGCTCACAATTGTGATGGCAGGCAGGAAAAGAGATATACCGTTATGTACATTCACACAATCATCACATAAAAATAATAATATAATACACGGAGAATTGGTTAAATGTCTGATAGCAGAAAAGGATGAAAATGAAATATAAAAGAATTATCTGTTTGTGCGGTGTTCATGTTTTATCAATGTGTATATGTAATATGTGTGTATGTATGCACCTGTGTGTAAATCTGTATATATAATTAATTGTATATATAATTGATTGTTTTTATTTATAATTATTTTAATAATTAGTTTAATATACATATTATTATATTAATTTTATTTTAATGTATACCCGATGATGGAATCGATGAACTCATCGATGAGTTCACCATGACTCATTCAATGAAGTCTCAAATGAACTTTATTCTGTGCCCGGGACTAAAGTCATTTATATATTTAATGAAGTTTTACATGATCTAATGACAAGGATGTTCATAAGTAATTTGCTGTATAACGCATCGATGAATTCATACACGATTTTTGTAAAGAAGTCATTGAGATAGTAATAAGGCAGTTCTTACGGAATTTCATGTAAGTAGTGTGCTATAATCTATTAAGGGGCATTTTGAATGGTTCTTTATGATTTGTGATTAATATTTTATGTTTTAACTATAAAATAAAACACGTCTTCACGTTTGTAAGTCACTTTTAGTTCAGGTACACATATTGAATTACTTTTATTTTCTAATGTTATTAAAATAACATCCCATAATTAAACGAATTGCCCAAGTAAATTAAAATTGTGTGTTTAATAACTTCTACAATTTTTACTAGAGTAACATGTTTATACAAGTTAAAAAATTAAATGGTTTCTCTCAGTGAAATTGGATTTTACCGTTAGAAAAGTAATAATAGCCTCTCCACTAATGACTTTTATTAACAAGTTCATTAGTTGATTCAGTAGAACGCCCAATACATAATTTTAATTTCTCACGGAGAGAAAAATAATCGCAACATCGGTCAAAAGACCAGAATTTCATCGAGAAGTTCACTTATGTTGTCATCAATTGCTTGACTTCTTAAAAAATTCAGTCACATGACTCTGACTTCTTGACTGAAAAAATTCAGTCACATACAATCAAATACAATTTGAAGATTTTTCAATTCTAAATCAAAAATTTATGTAATTCGTATGTTTGTGAGAGTTTTTGCGTTACTGTGTTTGAGGCTTGATGAACATTTTCCGGTAGGGTATATTTGTTTTTATTTGTAGTGTGTGTAAATGTTTCCATTTATCGATGTATTTTTGTGTAAGTTATTTTCGATAAATTATTTTGGATGTGCTATGCGAGGACACTG